>JBBMFX010000101.1:32829491-32843867 GCA_037832545.1 Rhabdalestes septentrionalis | reverse complement strand
ATACTGGGGTGGAGCCGAACCCGAATACTGTATTCGGAAAGGCACAAATAACGTGTTTTTTCCCAATACGGTGTTCAGACAAATACATGTATACTAAATATCTGTATTCAGGAAGCTCCCCACCCCCGGTCACACACTTGTGTGGTTAAGACCCTCGCTCTGAGATCAGAAAGTCATGGGTCGATCCCCAAGACCGCTATTCACCTCTGAGGTACACTGAGCTAGGTACCGTCCCCACACACTTCTCCCGGGGCGCCATGTTCATGGCTGCCCCTTTCTTCAATTGGGGGGCAGGGACTTTGCAAGCTGCATTATGAATTTCCCTTGAATACAAATACAAATACGAATACGATAATTAAATGATGTTACGGCACCAGCTTACTAAGTGCATATAAATTAACAAGAAATCTGTTTCTCCGTTAATACCATTAATAAACACTCATTCAAGGTGATCAATAACTTGAATAAATGGTCATCAACAAGCTGTAATGATTCCCTAAATTAGCTCGCAAAGATCTCCGAAAGATTAATAAGCAGGTCTTTGAGGGAGGTGCTACTAATCTGGCCCCAATGTCATGCTCCAACTGTACCGTGAATAGTTTGTTCGTCTAGGCGTGTTCTTCAAGGTCTCACTTTGGAAGAAAAAAGGAGCGGAAGAAAAAAGCTAGCCATTTGTTTTTATTTGATCCTCAGCTTATGAGTAATTATGAAGCACTATAGGGCACATACTGCCAACTCAGCAGTACGAAGAGCAAACATTCATTTAGCATGCTTAGAGTCAAAGTGCTAGAATATGGAGTAGAGCCTATGACTACTTTGGAATAGGAAGGAGCTGAGATCACATTAAACTTGTGACGTTAGCAGAATGCAAATGTGCTGCAACTGCCTCGTGGTTTTTTTTTCCCTTTTTTGCTAAAACATGGGGAAATGATTGTGAGAAAGAATTTTAAAAAAAGAAAAAAACGGAAAAGTTTCTTTTCTTTCTTTAAGCAACTTTCCAAGTTCAGTCTCGGCAGAGAGAAAATCCCCGCAGGATAGGAAAACAGAGAGGAGCCAGCCAGTGGACAAGCCCACTGGGAAAACGTGCAGGTACACAATGATCCTGGGGGAGACCTAAAAACAGTTACACAAAAGCCTGTGGGGGCTCAAAATATTGCAACACATGGATCCACAGGGGCCACCTACAGACCCAAAATACACGCTTGAGAGTGTAGTGAATCTGGAGACGCCACAATGAGTACAAGAGTCTCGAGAGCAAATAAAAATAGATAAATAGGTCTTCTTGGGTCAATTAAATAGGCATACATGCGCATCAAGTGGTAAAGTTTACAAGGGGTCATAAGAGCCAGGAGGGACTACAAAACCCAGCCTGAGAGAGCATTATAGGTCAGTTTAAGGGAGCTGGGAAGTGACAGGCAGCAGAGAGGCGGTGAGCGGGGCTCGGTGGCTTCATGCTGGCTAGACTTGGCTGACCTCCTCTAAGAGCTAATGCGTTGTGCTGCACTGACTCGCTTATTAAAACCATCTATGTTAAAATTACACTCATCCAGCACATTAGCAGTGAAATTAATTGAAATAAGACAATTCAGCACAGGCTGCTTAGTGGGCCCTCCTATCTTTGCACTCCATTGCTTTCATTTGCTCCTCTCGCTTTCGCCGGAGATAATGATCACATTTAGCCGCAGCGCTTCTAATAAGGTGACAGGCGTGGCCATGCTAAGCTCTTATTGATGTTAAAGAGCAGGCCACCATCTTACCTTTAGACATCCGATACTTAACACTGTCTAGTACAAAGATAAGGATTTGGGGGAGTTAATACTTTACATTCAATAATGATTCGGATGGGGCCGTACATACTCATAGTTAACGTGAGGGTCAAGGCCTACCGCTGCTTGTGTCCATTCCCATACGAAGTAGGTGTATTCACAAACACAAGGAACATGCAGAGTCCAGCTCATCTCACATATTCACAAAACTAAGAGAAACATTTTAAAGCCACAAAAATCATCACAGATAAAAAATCATGCAGATACTAATGAGAAATGAGGTGGATAAAAGAGCAGTACCCAGTGAGTAATTAGAGCACACTCTGCTCATTTCTCAGTGGTGTGTATACGGAGGTGTATGAGGTTAATTGCAGGTAGGAAGGCTGAGGGGGGGGCTTGGGCTAGCTCCAGGAGGCAGGGGGCACGGAGGTGTACAGAGGGGCGAAAGGGTCACTCAGTGGGCAAGGAATCTTCTCCTACTTACTAATTACCGGAAGGGTCAGGACCAGTTCAGAACACACACACACATAAAAATACTGCACGGTCCCGGCATGAGCATGAACACATACATGACCATGTACACACTCACATGCACACACACATACAGAATCAGGAAATTTATTGATCCCAGAGGAAGTTGCTTATGCTACAACTGCATAGAAACAAAGAGACAAAGTCAAAACAAAAGGTAAGACCAGACATGGTGAGTTGGTCGGTAATAACCAGTTGACAATTCAGTCAATTTAAAAAATTTTTTTGGCAATAAGGTTAACTGTGACTCTGCCCATATTTCCTACAGTGTTCAATGATCCTTTTTGTTCCGATATTTGTATATTTAAATAAAATATTCAAAACTGACTGTTGTGATATATTGTAAAATGTAATATAACAAGTTGATTGGTCAAAATGCATAACATAGCAGACCAATCAACTTAGTGCTGATAATATCTAACATTTTTCTTTTAGACGGTATTCATTTTCTCCATCATGCTTGTTTATAGTAAGATGAACTCACAGGTGACCCGCTAGACCCAAGTCCACACTAAAGCAGCCCTTTTAAAGCACCCCTGTCTCCTGGTGACCATGCAATTGTTTATTTTTATTCTGTTTTGCCCTTCTTTCTTTGGCTCCTCCATCTCTTCCCCAAACACAGTGGGAGTGATGCCTAATGAGCCGCCGGCCTCCTCCCTCCGCTCTCCGTGCCAGCCACGCAACCCTTAATCTGCCCGTCGAGCAGTGTGGCTGGCAAGAGGAATTACAGCTCTGTGGTCTAGCCAGACTTTGCAGTACCCCTCTCTCACAACACTTAATTAATCCACTGGGGAGGCCCATCACACCAAATATAATCCCACCACCCAAAGCTGGCTTAACCACTGGCCCTCTGACACGCCACTGTGGAGCTATGCATCGATAAGAGCACGATTAGAACCATACAAATATTCTTATTAACAAGATGATGGCCCCACCAGGAGCTGGCTTTGCTGACCCTAATGGACAGAAAAAGAATGAGAACGAATAAGAGGAAGCAAGCAGCAGCTCTAAATACTGACATGCAGAAAGTAGCATCCTATTCCTGTGCTTGGCCCCCTCAAACTTGTGTATAAGTGTAAGGGGTGGGCACAGTTTGGGTTAGGGGCGGGATTGAGCCACACTCCCTGCTGTGATCCGTCTTAAAAAACCTTCTGATAGAAAACAAATAGTGCGTTCCAAGTCAAGATATAAAGGGGACGTTTTGGCTCAATGGCCACTTCAGAGTCCAGCTGTAAGAGCGAAGAGTAGTTCCAGGCTGATCAATGTAGCGCCAAGGCCGAAACATCCAGTAGGCCCATTCGCCATTCCAGCCCCCTTTTCCATCCAGGCACCCTATAATAACTCAAATCCGGCCACGCATTCATACAGCCCACTTCCACTACTGCTCCGCCGTGGGGTTCGACTCATTTCCGCTAAAAGCACTTTGGGGCAAATGTTCAATCAGACCCAAGATGATCTAAGCTGGAGAGGCAACAGGAAACAAACGAATAAATAAGGGCCTGCTGTAAAACCGAGAGCAGTGGAAGTGGACCCTGAGAGGATCAATCCTGGTAATTGCAGTAGTAGAAAATGAATCAGGCAGCAGGGAAAAGAGAGGGGAGGGGTGCTGAGGGCAAGAGACTGAGAGAGAGGGGTCAGGGGAGTGAGAGCCGAGTGAGAGAAAGAGACAGGGGTGAGAGAAAGAAAGAAAGCAAGCAGCAGAGAGAGAGAAAGAAAGAGATGGGTTGCAAGAAAAAGAGTTAAGAGGAAAGGGGGAGAGAGAGTGAGAGAGAGGGGAAGATGGAGAGATAGAGAGAGAGGGAGGGAGGAAATGCTAGAGGGAGAGAGAGAGAAGTAAAAAGAGAAAATAGGGAAAGAAGGGCTGGGGGCAAGTGCGTGTGAAACAAAAAGGTCTGTGAGGATGGAGAGAAAGAGAGAAAGAGAAAAAAGAGAGATGAGGGTGATGGACTGACAGAGAGAGAGAGAGAGAGGGAGCAGAGAGAGAGAGATAGATAAAGGGCGAGGGGGACATATAGTGTCAGTGTGATGAAGAGAGAGAGTAAGACAGAGAGGGAATGAGAAGGGGTAGAGAGGGACTGAGGGACAGACAGACAGACTGAGACCCTGTTGGGTGTCTGTCTGTGCCTGTATAAACATGGTGCGGAGTGAACAGGGGGTAGAGGAGAAGCAGGAGTACGCTGCAGCAGGACCACGCACTGTAAACAGACATGACCCGCAGCCTGAGAACACCAGGCTCGGCTACCAAACACAAACGCCAGGAGGCAAACAAACACAGCACTTCTGAAGCTATATAGACATCACGCCTGAGTGTACACAGCAAATACACCAGCCTCCGCCAGGACTTTGGTATTTGTATTCACGGGCCCTGGTTGTAAATGACTGAATAAAACAGGGCAACCTTAGGAAATCAGATACTAGCATGAAAAATTCCAGGACGATTTTCCAAACAGAAAGTGCTGAAGTGGAAGACTGCACATGTGGAAATGTGTGATTATGAGGCAAGGCTCCGGCTCAGGTGTCAACTCTCATTTGGAAAGGAAGTGGAGGGCTATTGCTGCCACAGTACTTAGCATCCTTCTCCACCAGCCCTGGGGCTATGACAGACATCTTTTTTCCATAAGTGCAGTGTAAGGCCACATTTAGCCTTGCATTGGAGAGGAAGAGCATGGAAAAGTGCATGGCTGGAGCTCCCACTTCAGCAAGGTCTCGTGACTGACGGCGGTGTTAATGATAACGGCTGGAGACGATGAAATGGGGGTAATGTACACGCACATGTAAATAAAGATTAAAACGGTAATGGACCACCAGATCAGCCAAGATCCACACAAGCTCACCGTTTCATCAGTCTGATTAATTAGAGTCATTAAGCAAATGAGTAATTATTAGTGTTTTGAGAAGGTCTGCACTTTTTACAGGAAGAAGAAGGAGAAGAAGAAGAAGAAGAAAAAAGAAGCCTCTTATCTACTTGATGAGGCATGGCATGTTTCTTGGGGCATGAATAATTTGGGTTGTGATGTGATGTAGAGAGGCACGGTACAGTTTGGTGCTGTTGAGGAAAAGCTGCTCCTCTTAAAGCAAGCCGTAAACAAGTTCATTGTCATTCTGAGCCAGACAGGGGCTCAGGGACGGGCTGATGGTGAGGAGAACCAGGCCAAATTAAGAACTAACCTGCTGTATCTTCTTAAATAACCATGTCTCCGCCTGACTCACATATCACTGCCCATGCAAAAATACTGACACAAAAACGAGGAGGCCACTCTTTACATTCCAGGCTAATTTCACCTTCTTTCTCTTGCTATTTCTATTATTTTTCCTTTGATACCTCTCTCTTTCACCGGACAGATGGATCTGTGTTTTTAAAAGTGCAATAAAGCGTTGTCATTTGAAATGAAACTCCTACTTGTTTGTAAAATAAGCAGGCACATTTAAAAAGAGTCTTCCAGTCAACTGGAAATCATCAGTGCAGGTTATCCCACCAGGAAATAACATTTGCTTGTGTTGTGAAAAGTGGACAGATTGCATAAATACATAGTGACATAAATAAATAAATAAATAAATAAATAAATAAAATTAAAAAGGAGGCCTATTAGATATGTCCTGCATATTTTCTTAATTTTGAATTTGTTGGCAACATGTTGGTTATAGAACAATTAACTCATGATACTATAACTGGTTCAAAAAACTGAAAGCACATTCAATGAGAAATCTGAAAGAGCTGTGTTTGTGAAAGCCGTCTGCAGGATAACCAACAGACATGACTGAGATGTGTGTACAGCCTAGAATGCAGCTAAACACTGGCAGTTTTGTTTGGTTATAAGTGGGGTTTGGACATGTTGTACTATACAAAAAATACTGTATGATTATATTAATTCATATATTCTTTGCCATCCCTCGTACAAAGTGATACAATCAAAAGACACATGTATACAGGAAAAACCACGACTCTACAGACAGCCATTTTAGACAACACCAGGACCGGTCTTGAATCAGATTCCTTCATATTTATGATGGTCGCTTCCACAAACATTGATTCTAGATCTGTATTTCTACTCGTGAGGTGGTTTGTGAAAACCATACCCTGTCTAAAATAGCTTAAAAAGGTTGCCCATAGTGTTTGGCTACACAGTGAAGTTTGATTCATTTTTTATAGCTCACAGTAGATCTAACTGTGTCCATATTGACAAGTCTGCACCACCTTAATGAAGAGCTGGGCATGGTTAGAGTGGGTTGAAAGAGTTTTAGGAGTGGATTTACCTACAGTGCCTATTGACTTTTTAGCAACATTACCTTCATAGCTACCAAAGATGTGGACTTCAAACAAATCGTATCCGATCGATTACGCCTGGGGTAAAGTGGAAAATTGTGTAATTTTTTTCTTCTTTTTTTTTCCTGAATCATTGCTTTAATGACTGATTACATGTGCTAGGCCTTTTATTTCAGGTTGCATAACAGAAAAGTTCAAAACAAACAGAAACTATTTTTTCTAGAACTCCAAGTCCCACCTGAAGGCCCAATGAGAGACATGTATTTTAAAGACCACAGGAATACAGAACTTAGCTCAGCACATTGGGCAAAATTAGCCGAACTAATAAGCCAATGATTAAGTGTGCCTTCCAGTGACAACATGGAGATCAGGCTCAGGACTGTGTTTTTGTGTGTGTGGTGATTGAGCGACATGTGCTGACCAAAGATGGGCACTGCCCTTTAAACAAAAGAGAAGAGTCATAATAGCAGCACACCACCAACTGAAAGCATGAGTGTCGTTAAATCAATAATTCATTTACTTTAATGAGATAAGTACTCGGAAAACTAATTGCACTCTACTCCATTTAGTCAAGTCGGTTGAGGGCCTTAATGCGAAATCTCTCACTGTTATTATAGCTGCAGGATGAAGAGGCTTTAGAACAGTTTCGGCCTCAGTCTAGGCCCGGACTCTGGGTTGCATCAACGCTGCATAAGCAATATCTCACACTTCTTGGTCACTACTTCAGCTGTAGAAGAGTCTCCAAAAGAAAACCTTTGAATTTTGTTCCAAAGGTTGAAATGTAATATCTATGTAAATGCACAGACACAAAATCGAGATGATAGTATCAGGTAGGAAGGACTGCTGTTCAAAAATACACTTTCGGAATGGTACAGACTCATCTTTATTTTTATAGACCACCACTATTTTTGTAGAGAGACTTTCACACCTCTCATCATGACAATATTGGTTTTATATGTTTTGTCTACTCCCAGACTCAGAATAGAAATGCAGTGCACCTGGTTAATGAATATAATAAAATGCCATCTGCTATAACAAAAAGGTGTTAAGACTTTAATATTTGAAGCCTGCCTATATAAATCAAAATATTTTGGAACGAGTTATGCCAGTTTTTGCCAGATGACATAAGATATTTTTGGAAGTAAATGACAGTGAACTTTAATAGCCCTAACATTGCTATGAAACATCGGGAGTACATGGCAGATGCGATTTTTGACTACATCAGCAAGTGCATCGATGTCCAGAAGCCATGAATGACTGCAGAGTAGCACACACTGCTGGGAACCCAATACACTGCCTTCAACCCCGAGAACGACGAGGGTCAACCTTCCCTGGGCCATCAGAGCAGTGTGCTGTACATGCTCAGAAAATCCACAGTCACTTTCAGGACTCTGAGGATATACAGAGCATGTGGAAGGGCATCTGGGTCATCATCGACAATCTCCAGCTGCCTGTGACGGTGAGTTTACTGTGTAATCTAAGGCACAGATTGACAAGGCAGTAAGAAAGTCAGTCAGGTCTCACCTAGAACATCTCAAATACTGAACCATTTTGTGGCAACATTTCCCTGGCCTAGCTCATATAGTTTAGGACTTACACTGCCTTGAAAGGTAATCCAACTTATTTTTGTTCTTTCTAACATACAAAAAAAAACAAAAAACAGAATGCTATTTTTCTTGTATTTAGCATTTTTGAAGGAAAAATCTTTTTCAGTTTTAAGCAACTTCTAAACTCAATGAATCAGGCAATAGAACTTTTTTAATATTCATAATGGCCAAGGGCCAAACAAAATGCCATAAAATCATTCAATTCTGAGCTGGTTAAGCATGAAAAAATGTTTAAAACCGTGGGTTCCCGGACTGATCATGGTGGATATGAGGGGAACTTTGCCAACCCACAAATGCCACCTGACCAGACAACATGGCTGAGTGCTCAGAGAATGTACAGAGTGCCACCATCTTCACTGTGCCCGATAAGGCAGTGTACTGCTTCAATGATGACCATCTTGTCACACCCATACCCATAACCATTAAGAGCTTTGAAAGGCTCATTAAGAGACACGCAAAGACCCAACTACCCCACTCACTGGACCCCCTACAGTCAGGATACTGGCCAGACCAGATGCCAATACCACCTTTCACCTGGCCCACACACATCCAGACAAAAAAGAACAATTGACTTCCTAGACTTCAGTTCAGTACTCCACACCATGATTCCTCAGCAACTGATGGGACAGCAGAGACCGCTGGACCTGATCATGGCCCTCTGTAATTTTAGTCAGGATCAGGAGCCACATATCCTGCACCACCACACAGAGCAGGTGGGCCCCCTGGGCTGTGTGCTCAGTCCCATGCTGTTCATGCTAATGACCCATGACAGCTTGAACCACATCATAATATTCACTGGCACAGCCAGGGTGGGTTTGATCAGCTTTTCTCTGGAGATTGTCCAGAGAACCAAGTTCCCCAGTGTTTACATGACAGAGAATCTCACGTCTACCACCAACGCCAGCTCCACTGCCAAAAAAGGCCAGCGTGTCTGCAATTCCATTTGTAGACAGAGGAGAGCTCATTTCACCCACACTCTCACCATAAGGAACTACAGAGACCATTCTACAGTGGCTGCATCTCACACTAGTTTGGGAATTGCACCATGCTGGATTGCAAGACCATACAGTGGATAGTGAGGGAAGCCAAGAAGATCACCGGGGTCTTGCTCTCCTCTGTCACAGGCATCTACAACACAGCTCCTTCTGCAAAGCCACCAGAAATGTGAATGACCCCACACACCCCTCCCACATTCTCTTCTCCCTCCTGCCATCTGGCAAAAGGTTCCGCAGCATATGGGACTTCACTGCCGGAATGGGAAACAATTTCTTCTCCACGCTATCAGACTCCTAAATCAGAAGTGTACTTCCCACACACAAAGCACACTCCTGAATCCATCCTTTATCTTCAGCCTACATGTATTTACACATTTAAACTGTTCCCCCATAAACAAGAATCACAACTGAACTGCTGTAGGCCCATAAACAAACTTTTACCATATCATTCCTGCTATGTTTATATGGGTCCCTTTTTATGCTGTTGCTGCTTTTCTTGTACAATAATAACATAAAACTATTCCTTGCCCCATAATCTTCACACCCTTAATTTTTGCACAGCTAATTACCATGCCATCTGACATAATACAGCATTTATACTCACTTCATACTGTTTTCTGCTCTTTGTCAGTTGCACTTTATGCTGTCCTGCACTAGTGCATTGTTCACTCTTGTGTTTAAATGTCTTTTTGCACTGGGTGTCGTCCAGTCTGCACTTGTGTAGTCACATGTTCGTTTGTGTGGCACCGTGGCACTGGAGGAATGTGGGTTTGTTTTATTGTGTACAGGTTAAATTGAAAATAAACACCTAGTTGTCTTGATTCATGGGTTTATTTTGCACAGTCATTTCTTCAGAAAATATGTTTTGTCATCTTGCAAACACTGACATAAGCAGCTCATAAGCACTCAGGTACTTGCTCTTTAAGTGCGTATGCTCATTCTCATTTCGGCAGCAAAGCCACAGTGAGGAATAAAATGCTCAGCTCATCTGGATAGCTACGCATTAGGAGAAGTGCAGGGGGATTTAATGAATGGATCTGACACACAGTGATTTGGAGTGCCAGCAGCGTGCCATTGAATATACAAGATAAGCAATTACTTTATCATACAGGCCTGCAATTATTTTTTTTGGTGCTAACTTAAGAAGACATTTTGGGCATTGAAACACTAAAAATCTACAATTACAGTCATGGTTCTCTATTTGACACTGTTGCATGTCTACATCTAATTCAGTCTGATTGCAAACTTCTAATTCTTTAATGGAAAACAAATTTAAAGGTAAGTGTGACATTAGTCTTACTCATCTTGGAACTCATTACACCCGCATTCAAATGGTGCTATTAATTCTGAACAAGCAAAGCAGATACCTGGTGATGAGGCAACTCACTGCATGCTTTTTCTAAATTAATGCCCATCTGACTGGTAAACATTATTTATTAAAAAATTTTTTACCAGGTATTTTTGAAAACACAGTTCATGAAAACATATTTTGAAAGATGTAGAGTGCAAACGCAAAGCTGCAATAAGAGCAGCGTGTGATGATGGGGCTGTTTTTTTTTTTCATGCCAACGGTAATCGCAGGTAACGCCAGGGTCAGATGTCCCTTCATCCTGGCACTTTATCTTTTCCTTTTTTTTGGTAAGGGAATTCATTACCTAGACATGCTGTGCCCAGCCTGCATTTCTACATTTAATCAGCTCACAATTAAATTACATGCCGAACGCAGGACGCGAGAGGCTCGTCGCAGGACTCTCGCCCACCGTTTCCATCTGGGAAATCAAGCCTATATTTAGAGGGACTTTTTTTTCCATTAATACTGCACACATACATTTTACACACTGAGGCTATGAATAATACATGCAGCCACACACTCATACAGAGCTTGTGTGTTTTATGTTAATGAGGGATGAAAAAAAAAAGAGAATTTCTCAGTGTCTGCTTGCATGGCTGGATAAATAAACTCACGGCGCAAAGTCACGAGGGGAAATTTACACTCTTGCCCTGATCAGGTCTTGTTGATTCACTGCATCTAAGAGCTACCTCTACATAAAATACCAGATTCATGCATAGACCTTGTAAATGCTTCACACACGTGCCTTGGTGAATACAGAACTTTCTTTAGGAATGGTCACTATGTCTTGGAATCATACACAAGCAATAAACTAAACCATACTCCAGGTAGAGTGCTCTCAATCATACTCTGATGTTTGTATGATGCAGAGATAAAAATCACACCAGGTGCCCCTCTCGCTCTCTCTCTCTCTCTCTCTCTCTCTCTCTCTCTCTCTCTCTTTCGAGAAAGAAAGTCGCCATAGAGCCAGATCACATATTTGCAACATAGATATTAAAACTGATAACATGGACCATAAATAACCTTGACATTTTTACATTAGACCCAGCATGAGTTATTGAAAATAAGATTCTTCACGCTTATTTGGAAAAAAGAATGTTTACATGCAAGAATTTTACCGTCACGTCTTGCATCACTAATTATCTTGTTAAAAAAAATACAATTTCACGCTTTTATGAAAATAGAAAGAACTTTGCACGCAGCAGCAGACTGACTTAGACAATGTTATTTTAATGAGGAAGAACTGAGCACACAGTATATTTCCTTGGAGGTGATTCAAAGAGAATGCATATTGTTCTTTATTCTCTGAACTGAAAATGACGGGACCTACGCTTTACTTGGCAAATCTGCAGTAACCTCTACCTCGTTCCACAAACCGTTTTCTGTTTTTATTACACCAAATCCCTACACAGACTTTAACACCACCACTACTTTTTATAAGCCAGCATAACATTCTTCCAGCATAAATCATAAATGATGCTTTGCTGAAACAAGCGAAGCAAATGTGTCTGTTCTCAAAAACTATTTCCAAGTCATGTTTCACCCGATCCATTTTTTGGTCTTGCGTCCTCATCAATCCAATCATCGTTTATTTTGATACAAGGTACTTTGAGACGAATCAATTTGGAACTACAAGCAGGTCTACATCGTCAAAATCTAATGTGTCTCTTCAAGGATCTGGCGATTGACAAAAAAATTCTCCTCCATCAAAGCGAAAGAGAGCTGTCAGCAGAAAAAGCGAGTGATCAGGCCTCTCAGACAGCAGGTGATGCATGACGTCTCCAGCTGAACGACAGACACTGAGCGAGGGATGATGTAGATGGATTGATAAAAGAGAGAGGCGGTGTTGTCTGGATCATCGCATGCGTGCTTGTTTGCGGTTGGGTATGTGTGTATCTGTGTGTGTGTGTGTGTGTACATGAATTTATGTACACTCCCCTCTTGGCGTTCAATAGATGTCAGCACTCAGGCCCATGTCCACTTTCCCTCAGCCCCCTTCTCTCACCCCCACCCTGAACCCCCAACAGCACCCCCCTCCACACCTCCTACCCCAACCTGCCCTCCCCCCGGGCTCCGCACTGCAATGATTTAAAGGTGCTGAGATTTGTGGGTTCAACCCACGGCCAGACGAGCTGACACCTCCATAAATCAGAGAGAGCGGCCTGCCGCACGCTGCCCACCTGCAGCCGCCCCCCGGCCAGCCGGGCCCGAAACGCTGATGCCACGATCCTCGCCCCGTTCTGGACACACGCATCCTGAGCAGCCCTCATTAACTCCTGAGCCTCAGCTAAACTTCCCAAATACACACACGCACACACACATACTCACACACTCACATGCACGCACACACACACACACACACAGACAAGCAAGGCCAGCACTCAAACCAGGTGATTAGGCAACAGCAGACCACACGCGATGAGCACTTGTTCTAGTCCCACCTGGGACTCCATGTGATCTGACAACTCAAGGTGTTGTTCCCTCCAGCCAAACAAACCACTCTTAATGTTAGCCATAAATGTAAGACTTTCTGTTTTTCACTGCCTAAAGCATTTTTGAGAGGCACCTTCAGTTCTGTAAGAGTTTCATTTCAGAGTAGATTAAAATAAGGAATCAGCCCAAAATCTAATTTACACCAAGCATACAAGTATACTTTATTAGATTTACACCAGAGCTAAGAAGCTAAAGTAGCAAGTAATGGATGTGTTTAGCACTATGCAAACTACAAGTCTAAATGATCTCATAATGACCTAAAACTATAAGGTTTGCTAATGCTGATGACTGCTGACAACAGTATGTTTTTAGCTAAGAACTGTTTGCACCATGCTATAATAATGTCTATAAGCTTCCATTACTTCTTAGCATTAACTCTCATCATGAATGGATCCGCAGCTCAGAGAATTGTAGGGAAAATTACATAAGATTTGCACTAATTAAATAAGCATGTCCTGGGTGACCTTCCATTGTGAGCTTCAGTCCCACGTTAGTATTACAGCTTTGATGTAGAAATAAACTTTGTTCCACCTAATTCCATCATTTTGGATGAACACACAAAGACTATCATATACACTTAAGATAAGATTAGCTAGATAATAACATCTCTTTGTACTTTCTCTGGGACACTGTCGTCCCTGACCTTTCACCAAGAAGAAGGAGGGCTAAAAAATGCCACAAATGCCATGACTGTCAACCCTGTGACTTTTAATCGGACTGCTACTGTCAATGCAGCCCACCCTCAGAGAGGCCCAAACCGAGCTGAGACTGGCCTTACCTGCGCCTGGGACCAAAGGCCATCAGGGGACATGTTGTTAATTAAAACTGCATGGCTTTTGGGGGCTTGCTTTGTCACTCAGAGAATATGTTACCTTTAGAGAGAGGAGTTCTAGACCCTGCTAAAAGGGGGAAGGGAAGAGGAGAGGTGGGGAGAGAAGCGAAACGAGGAGCCACTAATAAAAACAAATGAGCAGCTTTATACAGTTACCAGTCATCAACTCCAATCCATACAGTTTCCTTCACTTTGTCCTTGGAAGATGGAGCTGTAATTAAATATTAGTAAAATGTTAGGATGTTCTTCTTTATTAGAGAGGCTGGACAGACAGTCCAAGTACATGTGTAAATAAAAGCTGAATGAAGGTGTTCTTTTACAGTGTTAAATAAATGTGTACATCTATGTATGTGTGTGTAAATGAACCACATCATTTACACATCTCCTATTTATATAAATATAGGAGAAAGATTCAGGACATATAGGAGATATGTAAATTATGTGGTTATATACAGTATGTTCATTTACACACACACACACACACACACACACACACACACACACACACACACACACACACACACACACACACACACA
>JBBMFX010000101.1:32819105-32829217 GCA_037832545.1 Rhabdalestes septentrionalis | reverse complement strand
ACACACACACACACACACACACACACACACAAACACACAAACACACAAACACACAAACACACACACACACACATATGTGAGATATGTCCTGATTGTTAAATGTCAGGATATGAGAGTGTATGCAAGTGAGGATCAGTCTGTGAAGAATGGTCGATTGGCAAATTCTGAATGCTATTTTTGCTTAAAAGATGCTTATAACCCCCCCACCCACACACACACACACACACACACCCACACACACACACACACACACACACACACACTTATTTAGACTAATTCATATGGGCGTGATATTAATGACCTGAGCAGAAGAACATGCCAAACATCTTTTTCATTCCAAATTCTAATTTAAGGGTTCATGAACTGGGCCCTTTAATACCCACACACCCACACACACACTCCCCCACACCTACACACTTACAAACACACACTCACACACATACACGCAAAAAATTAAATGCACACTGCACAAGCCTGAGCACATGACTTTACTGACTTATAAACATGTGTAAGTGTGATGTCACCTCCATCTGCCTAAAGATGGCCACTTAGGCTCAGAATCCATCAGTGAGATTAGATCTGTAGTGCACATGCATTTGTTATTCATTATCAAACACAACCATTGTGCATCATATAATCAAATATCTCTACCCATTTGTGACAAAAGACACCTCTGTGTAACCGACCCAGAGTGGTACTATACAGTCTGATCTATAGTATTGAATGTTTGGGAGTACAACAGCACTCAAGCCATGGGTGTAATAAGATCTTGGATCAACTCTCCATCATTAGCGAGACTAACCACTCATCAGCGAGGCTCCAGGTGAGAGAGTGATTGATCTCAAAGGTGAGACATATGGTTTTATTGATGAGCCATTTAGCACCACTGAAAGCAGCACTGGAGTCTATGGGGAATTGGTCACATTAGGCACCTGCATTAGGTGCAACAGCTCTACATGCTCCTTTATGTCTCCGCAAATGTGGAGGGTAAACTCAAGCAGACACACTCACTTACATTTTTCATGATAAAAGCTAGTTTGATTTTCACAAAAATCGGAACACAAAAAACCCAACAAAACAGAGTCTTGAGCTGCCAAATCCATCGTCTTATTTTAAGTAATTGCAAAGATAAAGTATTTAGGAAAATCATTCATAAATTAAACAAATAAAGTGAATGTCATAAATCTCTGACATTAAATCAGCTGTTTTATTTTCATACTGTCGCTATTGTTTTACTATAAGCTGTTAATGGCTCTGTATAAACGGCCTAAACTTGTGTTTTAGAATCACTGGAAATTATTTAGAACCTGCAGGATTTATCAGTTTATCATTAATATTGACAGTAAAAAATATCTCTGAACATTTTCAAAAGACATTAACTTTAGAACAAGAAAATGTTATAGTATATTATTAAAATGGTGCAAGAACCAAACATATTGATTATTTAACAATGAGTTAAGAAACATTGTATGGCAGTCATGTTTTTTTTTTTTTTTTTTAGCAAAATGCCATTGAACCACACAAAACTGGAATCTTTCAAAATTGATTTGGAATCAGCTTGGGAACTTCTACATCCCTACCCTGAAAGATTCGTCCATACCGAGATACAATTTATCATCATAGTTATGACCGTTATATTGACAACCTCTAACAATCCCTGACAGCCTCAGATTTTTATGTGTGTCCACTATGGTCAGCGCAGATGACGAAAAAGCAATTTTGAACACACGTAGCAATCCAAAGTTTCAACATAACTTTGAATAGCAGTCTCCTCCAGCATCAATCAAGTTTTCTGATTCTGACAAAAAAGAAAATCTCAACAAACTTGGTAATCAGTCTCATAAATCCTAACTGATCATTTTCTTTGAATCCCCCATTCCTTTCTAACAGTTCTAACTAAAATACCCATAACACAATTTCTTGCTCATAACATTGACCTCCGACTTAATTCTATAACAGAAAGGTCTCCCAAAGCTGCTAAAGGCAGTGGATATTACTGCGGCTCCCATGAGGCACCTGTGCAATGCATAAGTATGATAGCATGCACGCGTTCGCTTCCCAGCCCTTCTCATTTCTCCTTGTTAGCGCTGGTGCAGAGGAAGGCCTGTGAGGCAAACATTAGCTAGAGAAGGAGCTGACGCTCTCCCTGCTCTCCGCCTTCCTGCCTCCTGCTCCAGGCACCTCAAACCATTCTTCACCGCAGCCTTGCCGGACAGCGCTTTGTGGAGGTTGCTTTTAGAAAAGGCAAGGGGAAAAAAAAAATCAATCAGATGTGTCTCAATTAATCTGGCGAGTGGCGCATTGATCGTGGCTCTAAATTGGGTCAACAGGATTGTCTATTTAAAGGGCAGGACCCTTTAATCATCATTTTAGCTGCAATAGACTCGGAGAGTTGCAATGGTACTGACAGCAGGAGGTAACGAAAGTGAATCCTGCACAGGAGATTCTAGCATTCATACTGCCATAAAGCCCGACGTGCACACTATAGCAACTTCCCTTGTGGCCAGTGCAACCGCAGCACTGTTTTGATTAAGATGTGTGGGAATTCATGTTACACCTACATCTGCAGACACCAGCTCTGGTCTGGATGCTGCACCGCAGTGCTCCATGCTCCTCCACAGCTCATTTCTCCTCTCTTTACAAGGCCTCTGAATGGCAGCGGTATTGCGTGCGTTGAAGAAGGAGCGCATCTGTATGGCTCAGGGTGTTATTGCTGCATATTTGATCACAGCTTTCCCCACCGTCTGCCTGATGCAGGTAGGAAATGTAAAAAGCCCCAGCACCATACTGTATATCACTGCTGGGGGCTAGAAGAACATGGCACACACTTCTCTCCTTCAGCTAGCAGCTATTTTCATTGTTTCTCTCTCTCGCTCCTTCTTTTTCTCTCTCTCTCTCTCTCTCTCTCATTTTCCTTCTCTCACCCTCTCTCTCTCTCACTCACTCTTTTTCTCTCCCTCTCTCTCTCCCTCTCTCTCGTGATTTACACGAGCTGTCCAAGAGGGCTCTGGAGGAAGCCTCCTTATGAAAGAGGATGACTGTCTTAAGAGTTCCGATGATGGATGTTGCCGTGACGATGTGGAGGCACGTGAGGCAGGAGTGCTGGTTGTTTATGGATGGGAGCGAGGCGGCATGGCAGCCACTGTAAATTCACCGCACTCTCACCTGAGGGGGGTGCTGAGAGAGAACCAGAGAGGGGGAGGGACAGAGTGATAGTAAGAACGAGAGGAGTGAAGAGAAGGGAAAACAAGGGAAAAGAAAAAGAGAGGAGAGAGGAAGAGAAGAGAAGAGGAGAACAGATTTGAAGAGTGGAGAAGAGAACAAAACAGAACAGAAGGAATGGAGAGAACAGAGGAGAGGGGAGGAGAACAGAATAGAAGAGCACAGAAGAGAAGTGTAGAAAGGAGAAAAGAAGAGAAAAGTGGAGAGCAGGGGACAGGAGAAGAGTATAGGGGAAGAGAAGAGAAGCAAAAAGAAGAGAAGAGAACAGGAGAGAGAAGAGAAGTGAAAAGAAGAGGAGAAAAAAAGATAATAGGAGAAGAGAAGAGAGGAGTAGATGAGGAGAAGAGAAGAGAAACAAGCAGAGAACAGAAGAGAAGAGAAGAGAAGAGAAGAGGGGAAGTGAGAAGAAAAATGAGAAGAGAAGAGAAGAGGAGAAGAGAAGCAAGAAGAGAAGAGAAGCTAGAAGAGAAGAGATGAAAGAGTGCAGGCAGACAAACCATCTCTCTTTCTCTGAATATCACAAATGAACTGCCACTCCAGAATTCTGGAGATAATGAGCATATTTAGCAATGTGACAAACTGCAGACACACTGGGACTCCAACATGATGTTGAGGTCGCTAGCCACTGTTAAACTGATAAATCCACACCGATCAGAACAGCACAGTGCCCGCGCTTGTTTGGTGAAAGTGGCAGGGGAGGTGTCTGTGTTTGCAGTTTGCACCTCTAAGCAAACGCTACCTCACATCTTCAACAAGATCACGGAGCCTTAATAGGAGAGGCCACTGGAGAGTTCAGCCAGTCCCCCGCTCTGAAGACATCTGCATCACGCCTCGGCCTGGGCCCAGCTCCCCACCCCCACAGGCAGCTGACTAAAAAAAGCAACCAATCTCCATTAATGAATGTGTTTATTTATTTCCGTTAATAGATTTTGGGCGCAGGGCTCATTGGGAGCAAGGAAAGAAACATTTCAGCAGCTTTCCCCTCTCCCTCTGGAGGTGTGTGTGCGCGCGTGTGTGTGTTGGGGAGGGGGGCGTAAGGGGGGGGTCAAATCGATAGTCCGCAGCAGTGAGCGCAGCTTTGTGCTGGATTCAGCCTGCACCCCTGCATGAGCTCCTCCATCTTAGAAAAGAGAAGCAATAAGTGAGCTGAGAGGGCGAATCGCAGCTGATCAATTAACGGGCCTCATTCATTAAGTGATGAGTCGATTAACGAGCATGTTTTTCTTGAGGACGCTGACACATAATCATGGCAAGGTTTCATTGCACTTTTTTCCTTCAAAGGGAAACGCACAGAAATTACTATTGTGATTATGGTCCGAGCACATTGCTGAGCGCAGTAGTCCGTCAGAGAAGACAATGCCCCTTCACTCCTTACCCCCTTATCTCTGGAAGATGGAGGGATTTAGGAGGAGCTCATACAGTGACAGCAACATCACTGCAATCCAAAGCAAATGAAAAGTGATTCACTGGTACACTGATGGTACACTCAACATAGATTCAACTCAAAACTAAATGGACTAAATGCCCCCACACACCATATGCACCATGCTGTGCAGCATCAAAGCTTTCAAAATGATTTTAATTAAGCCAGGGTAGGGCAAACTACAGCCCGTGGGCCACGTCCGGCCCGTTGGTCTTTTTAATACGGCCCGCCGAAGATTGGTGTCTCATCTAGCTTGGCGATTGTGAATGCTTAGTGTGTTGATAAACCCATAGATTGTTTAACAGTTTACTTTTAGATTGTTGTACATTTGCTCTTAGATTGTTTTCAGTTTACTTTTATAGCAATTTCTGTAATTGTTCAGCTGTTCGTGTTCTTATTATGATATTTGTGATTGACACAATTCAGGCTCTTATTCTTGTATAGAATTATTTTTTTAGAATTATTTTCCTCTTCAACCTACACCACAGTTAATATATTTGCATAAATATATTAACTGAATATTCTTATTAATACACACACACCCACACCCATTCTTACTATTAACAGCTTATCAAAATATAAAATGTACTTCATTTTACAATAGGACAAAATTAATATTAAGCTGAATTATATTCAAGTTATGGTCGGTTTGGCCCTCCAACAAACTTAAGATGTTTCATGTGGCTCTCTGTAGAAATTAATTGCCCAGCCCTGGTCTAAGCATTTGTCCATTTGCACCCCCCCACCCCCCCTTCATTTCAACATTACATTATTTTTACATTATTAGATATGCATATTTAAACATTCCCAGTTTGTTTTTTCCAAGAGATGCTCACAGAGGTCAGAATCCTGAAATATAGGAGGCTTAACCTGAGTGTAAGGTTCTTTGCACCAAACATTTGTATCACACCTGGGGGGTGTAGAGATGTTATACTGTTGGCTGTATGTTTCAGTTTAGATTTACTGAACAGTAAGAACCAGAACGCTGGGAACGGCACAGGAATAAAGTTCTATTTGAGATACAGGGCTATTCATAAAACATGTGGGGCTGTAGCCTCAGACACTCAGATCCACAACAGTCTGAAGGCCTTAGCAATGTTAGGGACAACGATATGCACAAGTGCAACAATCCTGTAATTTCCATTCCAATGCTGATTCCAACATCTGAACTCAGGATCCTAATGTTTGTTTTAGTTTCCAGCGTAAATCTGCATACCTCACTGTGTGTGATATCTTGAGATCACTGTTCTACAGTGTAAGCAACATAAGCTACAGTATAATCTGAAAAAGTAATAAAGTCATAATGACAAAATGACTACTGGTAAAAATGTATAATGACTATGACAAAAAAAATCTATCACTGCAGGATCGTCATTTCTGAACATCGACAACCCTATCAGTGACTTCCTGCTTTGATCATTTTTGTATTTTTAGTGAGCTTGTAAAAGGTTAACAGAGATGGCAAAGGCACTCAATGTCATGAAAGCTTTTTTTATTAAATCTATGCAAGCAAAATATTTACATTTTTATTTGTACATATTTAATGTTTATCCTGCGACGTATTCTATGTGGTAAAACTGGGCTACACATTTTCACTATGCAACGCTGCACAGCCTTAACTCATTAATCTTCGCTGGGCAGATCCTCTTTTAGGAGTTTTAGACAGACATAAAACAGGAGGGGGTGAAAATAAGGAGCATATAGGTCCTTGTATAGGTAGGAGCCTATATTTATATTGTCTATATATATCCCAGTTATGTTATTTCTGGAATTACTATGGTTATGAACATGGTGCACACAAAGGTCTATTCCTCCTCTTAGATATCTACACAAATCTCAATTACTGCTCTTAATTCCATGACTAAGACTCCATCATTCAGTAAGACTATTAGGCTCTTGTGATCAAGGACCACAAAATTGACCCAGATTCATAAAGACAGCAACAGGGCCCTGGATCACTCCAAATAACAGAAAGCTCTTCTTTAAGGCTGCCTGAAACTAATCAAACTCCCTGACCAGTTCATAGTATACATTAACAGTAGTCCAAACTCATATGCACACACAGAAAATGGTCCATAAGAAGTTACTGGATGATGAAGCAAGTCAAAGTGACACAGAAATAAAAAAAAATGCCAAAAATGAATTTATTTAGAAGCTTACTTGATGTCCCTTCCAACACACACACACAAACACACACACACACCACACACACACTGATTAAATCTCAAGGCAATTAAGGCCAGTCACATTCTTCCACAGAATATGATAATGCCACATCCAAAATGACAGGGGTTGATCCAAGACAAAGCTCTTCTACAATGGACCTGCCTGTTAGATGCGGGTTCTTTAAGAAATTAGAAAAGAGGAAAAAAAAAAGAAAGAAAGAACTCGTGATTTAAGGTGTCAGTCCAGGCAATCAGAAAACTGACCCTTTCCATTGGCATAGTGATATTTAATGAAAGGGTTTAATTAACATCTTAAAAGAAGAGGCTGCATGGAAAAGGTTTGGAGGGCCCTGCCAATCAGGAAAGAGGACATGTCAGGGAGAGGGAGAGCGTCAAGAGGAGATCACTCAGCTGCTAGCATTGTCTATAAGGCCCTGAATGATCGACTGGTAAAGAACTACATATCTGTAAGATTTATTATGAAATCAAAATGCAGCAGCGGGACTATTTTGGTGGTGAAATGTTTTATGGAGATTAAGGTTTTTGCTATCAAAACTCCAGAACTCAAAACAAACTAATTTTTACTTAAGAGACATATATGCGCTGATACTCAAGGATTGTGTACTGACCAGCGATTAATGAACCACATTTAATACACATTTAAACTAGTTGAAACAAATTTATACTAGTATACCCAGTTGCCTGTACTGACCCACATTGAATTTACCTTTTCATTATAAAATGGTAGGCAAACAAAGAATAAAAAGAAAACAACTCCAGACCTTCCACTGGGGGTTGTTCCACTGTAAATGTCCAGCAATTGCTGCTATTGTCCCACAAAACAAAAGTACAACAGTGCAAAAAAATCTATTAAAAAACATGCAAAACAGGGTTCACAATAACCTGAAATCCAGCTATGAAAATTTTGACAAAGAAATCTCTTGCTCCTCTGAATTCCCAAGGCTCCGTCTCCACTTTGTGACTGAGACTCAATCCTCAGTGACTGGAAAGGAATCTAATTAAGCAAGATCGATATTACACTCAAATCACGCCTGCCTCTCAAGCCTGTGTTTCCACCACACATTTATTTTGGACTGAAAGATCAAGCTTCTTCATTAGCCTCAAGTTTGAGGTGTAAAATCACCTGGATTCACATAACCATTGCTGTGAATTCAGTGTTCATTCTTGAGGGATATTTGTCCTAGAAAATCACTGCCACAAAAGAAGCGTTCACAAATCCACGGCAAGTATCCAGAAAGTAAGAAATCTGTAAAATCATTGGCTCTTACACCGGTTAGACCTTCAGTAGTTGTCTCAGAATATATACTGACCCCCCTGAAATAGCTTTGGCCCCCCCCCGGCCCCCCTAAGTAAAAAAGTCTAGCTCCGCCACTGGGAGAGGGTATACCGGTGTTACGGGACATTCAGGTCTCCCTGTCGCGAGCTGATTAGAAATCATGACGTCACCCGCTACTTCAGTGCGAGTCGGCTTCTCTTTAGTTTTCACTGTCGTTTTAATGTCTATCTATGAACCTGCTGAGATAAACAAGCTGTATAGTATAAACTATCACATGCCTTTTCGACGTTTCTTTATTTTTACAGAGACTAATTTATATGAATCGCTGAATAGAGATACAGTATTTCTTGGTCCAAATGGTCGCCTTGCTTGTAAGACTGTATTATGCGTGACAGTCTATTTTATTCACATGTAACTATGGGCGTGGGTGCTTTTCAGACACCTTACATGTTTATTTACCTAAATTGTAATGGGAAATATTATTTCACGGCACTGTTGGGCTGTCCTTCGTTTATCAGAAATTGAGGAAACAATCACTGAAATTTGTTCCCATGCCTGCTTTACTAACTGGGGTTTGGGAGGATTCCCTCCATCCCTGAAGATCAATTGCACCCGTGCCTTCATCTCACACAGGCGCGATGTTCACTTTTCCTACAGGCACTAGAGCGTTTTGCACTGGCCCCTCCCCCAAAGACAACTACCCTAAGTCTTGTTTTTGCAATAAATTATTCCAGAGTAATCATGTGTGCAATAGAGAGTAAATTTAAAAAGGTTTCCCACAAAAACACACTGCTGAAAAATGTGTCAGTTGTTCCCTCTATATTACTAAATGAATCTATTTACATTTATTTTTATTCTGTTGCTACTATATATTTATTTTTATTCTGTTTCACTATGCAAAAACTAGAATTTGCTTATAAAAATGATTATATCAAGATTTTACTTGTTAGTTTCATATTAAATAATTACCTAAATAAAAAGCCCTGGGTTTTCAAGCAACATTTAGGTAAGAATGGCTAGCTTATGGATTTAAAATGACAATAAATAAAGGAATGCAAAAACGCTCCTAAATGGCTCAGAGTTCCAACAATTCCAATAACCAAATGTCTTTCTGTATGCTCTTGCAGAAATCAAGGTGTCTGGTACAAGGCCAGATCTTCATCCTCACACCAGTCTTAGAGGGAATGGTTTCAATGGCCACTCTCACTCACAGTGCTTCTAAGTAGATGGCATGGTCAACAAGAACAAAATTATGATATCAACACGGGTCAAACTCAACAACAGCTAGGTTTCCTTCTCTTTTCCTCTTCGAAGACCAAGGTAGACCTCCAGAGTGACAGCATAAGCTGAGGAATGGATATGTGTGAATGTTAGCAAATGGTCCAAGGAAGGGTAGGGATCTTGTAAGTTCAGCTGAGGAGCAGTCAGCTGCCGTCAGAGTGTGTGAGAGCTTGGCGCCGCCAGAGACGGGCTGGGCGAGGAGCACAGGGAGCAGAGGGAGCAGCAACAGCTCGGAGGGCCTCCGCGCCCTCATTAGCTACAATGCCGCAACGGCTGAGCTGATCAAAGCCACCCGCTGATGGGCTTGTTTGGAGCTGTCAGGCAGCCACACAAATGCTAATCCAAATCCAGGGAGGAGAAGACGCACCAGCTTTGCTGTGCCAGCCCAACACCAGCCATCGCTCCTCTACTCCTCTCCCTCTCTGTCTCTCTTGCTGTCTCTCTATCATTCTTTCAGTCTCGGTTTTAATCTTTCTCACCAGCATTCCATGTACAGGCCCTAATCACAACACCCGAGTTGGAAAAGCAGGGCAGGGAGGACAGGAGAAGAGCTCCTGGATGATGGCAAGGAGATGTGAAAGCTGGGCCAGAGTTTGGATGATAAAAGGCGAAAGAGGAGCAAAACTGCACAGCCAGGCCAGAGGAGCACAAAAAGCTGATTCAGAAAGAATGCCCTACATCGCTGTGAGACAATAGTATCTCTCGGCTGCGAGCTATACATAAG
>JBBMFX010000101.1:32789102-32800751 GCA_037832545.1 Rhabdalestes septentrionalis | reverse complement strand
ACACACACACACACACACACACACACACACACACACACACACACACACACACACACACACACACACACACATAAATAGACACTAACACACAGACACACACAGACTCCCTCTCTCTCTCTCTCTCTCTCTCTCTCTCACTTGCAGGAGGCTCAGGAAAAGAGCTGACTTAACCATTTTTCTCCATTTCACAAAAGTAGCTGCACCGGTGTCAACATGATGAATGGACGAGAGTGGAGAGAGAGTGCACGCTTACTGTAGGCTAGATGGCTCCTCCTGAACGCCCATGCCCAACACAATATACAAATGAAGGACTGAGGAACAGTGCTATAATGAGCACTAACATGTGTTTTGACAACACGGCATCAAGGCCTTTTACACATACAAATGTTGCGCCAACACTTTCCGCTCCAAGACAAATTTACACCCCGTACTTGCACCCTCTGCATTCTATGCATCACTGACCGTGCATATGCTGAACGCATGAACACGCTGCATCGCTTCTGCTCTCGCAGACATATGCAAAAACGGCTGGAGACAGTGTGTAATTGCTTACTGATGAAGCTATTAGAGGAGCTACAACTCCCCATGAATGCCCATACATATTAAAAAATACATTCAAATAGGTTCTATTAAGGTTCTGCTATATGCTTACAACATCTATGTCTTGTAATCTTGTAGCTGCATTTTTTTCATTCTTTTTTTTTTATTTTTTACAACATATGTAAAAGCAAGTTGCCCTTTTTATCATGCAGACATTTAAGAGAAATGGACCAGAACAAAGATTTATGATGAAGGCATGTCCGATTCTTTAAGTTATATTTTAGTTACATTATTCGATACTAGTACCATGTAACCTCCTGTGGAACCAGATGATGCACCGGAACAATTAAACAGTAAGTACAGCCTTTGGTTTTCACTCTGATCCAGAAGAGGGACTTTTACTTGATACTGGTGAAGCAGAGGGTGTGCAAGTTTACTATAAAAAAACAGGTTCCTGATTAGAATGTAGACCTTACCCATAGCCCCGAATAGCACTGCATACATTACTGCAGTGTATTAGCATCGCACTACCCGCCCCCAACACACTTACACACACAACCCCCCAACTCCAACTCTCTCGCCCTCAGGGGAAAAAAGAGGGGTTTTTATGTCTTCGTTTTTGCAGCAGTCATTAAACATGTGAGAGGATTAACGACTAGCCCCAACGTTTTACAATGTTTGACTGAAAGGATGCATAACTGCCACACTCATGCAGGAGAACGTCCAATTCGCAAAGTACAGATTTGAAAATGTCAACAACCTGAAGTAAAAGACAAAAATACAAATAAACAACAAAAAAACAGCATGAGAACTTGGTCTGGAACATGTCTTTTTGCTCCTCGCCTTAGCATTCCTGTGTGCGGAGTGTTTACCAGCGTGTCTCTGGCTGAAAGCGATGCCGGAGAGCCCATTGTTTGGGGTGTCTGCATTTTTCTGCAGGCCTGAAGGTAGAGAAAAAGATAAATGTTTGGTACCACCTGCTGGACAGTAGATGTCACTTTGGAGAAAAATGAAGAGTGGTTATAGTGAGGGTTCACTCCTGCTACCAACCCAAAGCACTCCAGTTCTGCTCCTGCATCCAGCAAGCATGAAGGAAGTGTCAAAACAGGACGTAAATCCCCATGAGGAACCATCAGCTCCGGCTTATTTGCTTTAGGTCAGCTCCAAGCCGCAGGCATGAAGTTATGATGTTCAAATTAAACCATTTAAAGGGTTCACTTGTTTACATGTTGAATTCATAATGGTGAAACAAGCACCATTTTTACTAATTAAAACATTATTTATTTAAAAGAACACATGTTTGTCTTTTTAAGCATTTGCTGTGTACCTCAAATTCCTGCAATGTCCACCACTGACACATAAAGGCAACATATAGGCTTTTGTCAATTGTCATTCATTAAGGATAACTGAAGAATTAGTCTGCCAATTTGAATAGTCATCTTTCATGTGATTCCTGAATAAAACGTTGTAGTCATTCTGGGGCTGTTACAGGTTAAAGGAAGAATAACAAACAAACAAACAAAGGTCAATGGGAGTGCAGATAAACAAAGTCAGAAGTATGGATGATTTTTTAAAACCTCCTCCAGCCTATTATAGGGATTTATGAACTGAAGTTAAGATAGATTTTACAAAACATACACTCCGTATTGTGGCAAAATGCGAAAGCATAGTATCTTCTAGCAAGAAGGCCCTCTGTGGATCTCAATGTGATCAATACACATTTCTATTTCATATTATTGTGGAAGGTGAGCATATATCCACTTTACTGCCCCAACCTGATGGGAACCATATCAATTTAAGCATTTAAAACAAGCAAGGACATGAATCACCACTATTCATTATTTGGTGTGTCCATGAATCGAAGACTCAAAAATTAATCTCAGCAGCATCGCTGGGCTAGGTGAAAACATATGAGTTGAAGTGTTCGAATCAATAAACGCATCATACTTTTATAGCCTGATGAGAGTGTCGCATACAAAGGCAGGAATGAGTCTTCCCAGCACCCTCCCTGCTATGGATTAGAGTGATGGATTCTGGCAGCACATCAAAAGTGGAGTTTCTCCTTTTAAAAGGCACTTTCCTTCATAGTCTGAAATTACTTAAGTATAAATATTATTGAGATTTGCAATCAATAGCACAAAGATTGGATTTATTTGGCCTGCTGTTTGTTCACTAAAAAAAGATAATGCAATCAGACACCCACATTTACTTTGCAGTCGAGGGCTACTATGAATCCTAAGACAGGGGTCATGTGCGAATGATAGCTGGGGTCGATTCTTTAAAAGCTGAGAGGGAAATTCAGTCCACGCCTAGTTAGACTTCCCCAAGTGGTCCGTTGTGGCATAAGTCTGAACAAAAGCTTAATTAGGGTCAAGCACTTAGATTCTACTGCAAAACTGAAAGTGTTCAAATCTTGTTGCTCTCCATTTGTATTCAGACTGACAGTTTGGTCTATGAAACAAAAATATTGGCTTTTATAAAAAATGACATCCTTGCAGAGGACTTACATTATTTTTGTAAAACACAATCCATTTATTCCACAGAATAACACCTTAGATACAGAACCTCAAATGTTCTGCAAAATTCATGCTGCTACGTGAAACCAAAACTGACTGCAGAATATATTTTGCACAACACATTTTTTTTTTATTGAAACTTATACTAATACTGATGGGATACCTTTTTTCCCTTAATACATTCTGACCTTTGAAACAAGTTTTGGTTTAATGGAAGTATGTCACTTAATTTGATATAGGTAATTTTCTATTTAATACAGTCTACCAATGAAAGAAGAGCAACATGGCAACATGACATCACACAGTATGAGCGTACAGTGTTTTATGCTCTATTTTACAGAACTAGACTGGATTTGATCTACAGAAAGGCATTTTTTTCTGCTTATTTTGTCCTGAAGCCCACTGCATGTTTGCAGCATCACTCTAAGGTCATGAATGCCAGTGTGACAATCACAGGGGAATGTCCCTACATTATTGGTCCAATAATTTAACGCAGTCATTGCTAGTGTGCATAAGGGGAAGCACTAGTATTCCTAGAGAATGGATAGTATTGTTTTGTGTTCTGTGTGAGAGAGGTTAGTGAAAGCACACCTTTGTGAAATCTGCAGTTTATTCAGAGCTATGGGCAGAATCACGAACATTACCCGTCCCTTGCCTGGGGTAAGTGCTGGAGCAATGTTCTGGGTAAGGAAAGCATTAAGCCCAAACCTGTAATAGAGCATAATTCAGCTTCCCCCAGGGCTAAAAATTACCTCCTGACTACTCGTCCTCCAAACGTTCCTACAGTTTTCTCATCACACTCACTCTTCATTTGTAGCAGGTCTCCTTTTCAGCACTTTAATTGTAATGAGCCCATTGTAAGCTGGGCGAAATGGAGGTCTCCTTATCCCTATAAACAGCAAAATAACACATCGCGTCCCATCAGAGAGGCCTGAGATGAGGGAGATGAGTGGATTCTCATCACCTTCTTTACCTCCCGACTGCTGAGACATCACTGGCTTAATAATGCAAAACTTCTACTTAAGCTTCTCCCCGCAATTATCATTAAGGTTTTTCCCCCTTAATTTTTGATGAGGAACTAGTAGGGAAACAAATCTGTAAGAGCCGCGAGAACATTAACCAATGGCAATCATGCGGGTTTGACTAATTATTATTACCGTGGCCGTTTTTAGTGGTGTGTTTCGTTAGGGTCCCATCTACCTCTCTGCAGTCACTGCGAAAGCACACGTTGTTCCATTTGATCTGTCTGTACAACACAGGCCTCAGACTAAATGGCAAGAAGAATGTAATGTAATGTGAAGGTACTGTACAACTTCACCTTCTCACGACTCATTTCCCTTAATGTTATCATAATGCAGGATCTGGGGAATGGGATGGCAGTGGAGATAAGAGGTAATCCGAGAAATAATTTAGGACAGTTTATTTTTCCGAGCCATGATACAGAACCATGATACAACATGAGCAAGGGACTCTAATCAAACCAGGCCAGAATTTCACACACTGAGCTTGTCATCGCATGTCATTCACATTCCAGTCATTTCCTGCCGATAAAGCAGGGAGGGGAGAACATGAAGAGATAACCCGTCGCGTGTGATGTCAACTGCTGAAGGAAGGACAGCTTTCTATAATCAATGTCATGTATCCATGCTTCAAAGAACTGCCAGCCCTTTCCAACAAGCACTCTAAAACATCAAAACTTTCTAATTAAAGCCGTGTCACTGCGATTCTGATGTGAATCCGTTGATTTGGCCGTGGGTGTTCCTGACGAGTGCTGATACAGGCCAAACAGTCCTTGTGTAATTACAATTAGGGAACGCTCATTTTAAGGACTTAGAGGGGTGAGAGTGAGGGGGGCGGGGCTTCTGTAACCAAAATGTTACAGAGATCACCCTCAATGACACTCCAAACACTGCACATGACATGAGGAGAATGGGCACCAAGCGAACAGCCGTTCATATTTGTGCTGTAACAACAAATCGTCATGATCGTTAATGTTGACAATTAAAAATTGTTGCAAACAAATCTTCCTATTGATCAGGTGGCTTGCTAATGTTTGCAACGCCTGCAACCCACGAGTCCAAAATATAGGACATCAACATCATCTATTGTGGTTTCCTATAAGACGTGTAACGCCAAGCTCACTAGACATGACAGCACAACTGAGTGTGTGTCTTAGGGAAAACACACTTGTGACAGTGAGGGGAAACTCAGCATGGTGAGTAACTGCTAAATCCGTATTAAAACTGAAGATCGAATGTTGAAAACAGTGCGTCATTGTTTTAGTTAAGAGAAGAGAATAAACCCCACAGGCTGAAGAGACGAGCTCCATGTTCAACCTCATTTCACAGCTAAACCACACATCAGTCTCCAGACTTGCACTGATAGCCAATAAATCCTTTTTGTCCAAACATTATTTTTTTAATTATATTTTTTTCTTTCTTTGTTTTGACCTTTCACCCACATGTAAATGGCTTTAGGTCACTTTTGAGAAATGTCACCAAGGATTTTCTACATATGCTCTGTTTTTATGTGGAAGGATGTTGATGAAACTGCGGCTTAAAGTGTGAACAGCGTGCTTTAGGACTCTATATGTCTCAAATCGCTGATGATGTGATTAAATTATGTCACTGACCACATAAAATAATGAATTGTTTTTTATCATTATAGGAGAAATGATCTGAATAGTGATGCAAAGTTTTTGCCGAATAAAAGAGTGAATTTGGACTGCCATGTTGGCTCAATGGGTTTGCTTTCCTGGCCCCCTTACTCTGAGTAAAACAGCATTCTGAGACCAGAGAAGAGCTTGTGTCATGTTTTCACCCCTGTACATTTCCTTAAATATAATTCAGATAACAAGATATGCATTTTATACTTGAAAGCACCATTCATGACTACGTATTTGTCATTTATTGAAAAACACTGTAATGCTTTGTTTTGGACAAACCCATTTACCAAATATAAAACAAAGAAATTGATGAAATAATTGTTAGCTGCGGCCTGGGCCTGTAGTGGGACCGAGTCTCTGGTCATGCAGTCGTATGGGCAGTTGGCACTGGCAGCACTGTGTATGCTCTAAAGCATTTTTATTCCAGCCCACATTTTTTCCTCCAGTTCATGTTTTTCATCTGGCATCATAAAGACATGCAGTATTAAAACATGCATGGCAGGGCCGTCTGGCTGGAGGTTGTGATTAGCTCCAATCCTGGCTCTGGTGTGTGTTCCTGATGGCGGAGAAGGTGCACTCCATAAGCACCGTGATTTAGACCTTAAACAAACAGAGCGCCCAAACAGCCAGGAGGGGATATTGTGCATGCCACATTCCACAACAGTAATTGAGTTGGGATTGATCGCTTTCCTAGCAATTAGATTTCCATTGACGAATCCGTAAAAGCGGCGCTCATAAAGAAGCAGAGGTGTGGTGGTCAGGTGCAATCCCTGTTCCCTCACCATTCGCTTCCAACCTCCCGCTCGTCTATCACCCACACAGGAATAACTCACAGCCACCTTTCTGCCGGGGTTGCTCATGTATGTTTCAGGTACACATTTCAGGAAGTGCTGCGCAACTTTTGAAGTTGGAATTAACATTCCTCGCCATGACTCGGATTCGGTATGGGCCCTTAAGAATTGCTAATTTTTTTCGTGCTGCCACAACCAAGGCTTTGGAACAAGGAGAAGAGGAAGAATGAGAAGAAGCAGCAGACAAGAGCCACTGGGCAATGAGGCACATCTTAATTGGACCTATAAGGATAGTGACTGTGTTAATGCTCTTAAACTTATAACCCAAGCTGAATTCAGCAATCACCATGTATTAGTTAGCAAAACACTGGGAGATATGTAGTTATGAATGTCAAACTTAAGTCTGGGAACACACAAGGACTCATTAGTTAGGTGAGTGGGCGCAAATCCTCCAGGAGATCTATCATCCATGTTTCACTTTCAACCTTAATGTAACACATCTCATTCAGCTAATCAAGTACTTTGGAAGGCAACAGTTAGATGGATTAGGTGGGGGTGGTCAACCTTGAAAGCCTGCAGGAAGGCAGATCTCCAGTAAAAGGGCTAGGGACCACTTTAGGGGGTTAATCACTTGCATTTTATGCAAAGCGTTAATGGATCATTTCTTTCCTCAGCTGTCACGAGGCAGACTGCCCACCAAAAATTTGGAGACAGCTTGAATATTTGTTTTAGTCACTATATTTTTCTCCTTTTAAGGTTTTCCCCCTGAATAAAGTAGGGAGATATATAACACAAAGCAACAATTTCTAATATTTGTGCATGTTTTACCATCATCACCTTCATGTTCTGTGATTAGACGAGCAAGTTTTACCTCAATACTGATTTGTACATTTCTATTATTAAGAGCTCGTATTGATTTTATTATTTTTTTGCCTCAAAGGTGGTTTAAGCGGAAATGTTTGAGTGCTGATGAGTGCTGACTTCACAACAAGGGGATAAATTATGTGGAGTACGGCAATAGCAGTACTGCTACAAATAATGTTGGCTATGCACTGATCAGAAATAACATTGAAACCACTGGTCTTATACTCCCTTGTGCCACCAAATCACCACTCACCAAGATGTGAGCAGCAGAATTTGAGTCTCACGTCCCAGAGATGCTTAAACGCACAGACATCTTTGAGGCCAAGTCAACACTCCTCATTTCTGAACATTTTTTGCAGTATAGCAGGGCGTACTATCCTGATGTAACTGGTATTAGGGACAACCACTGCCATGGAGGAGTGTAGTCAGTCTGAAATAAGGTTTAGGTACATAGAGGGTTTAGGCACACGAATGCCAGAAATGTTATGCGATAAACATACACACACCTAGACCGCCACATGAGACAAAAAAAAAATCTTCCATTGCTCCATGGATCACAATAATAATAATAATAATAATAATAATAATAATAATAATAATAATAATAATAATAACTCAAGGTCACTTTACATAGCAATCAAAAACAAACAACAACAACAAAAAAAAACATACACAATGCATATTACATAGTGGAAGGGAAATATTCGCTGAAAAGAAAGGTTTTCGCGTTTGTATGCTGAGATGGAGCAGCAGTCACAGAAGGATTGCGGATGTGAGTTTCAGTTCTATTGTTCATGTTCCCAGTTCTAGTCACTTTCATCAGAGCAGCATGGGTATTCTGACCATCAACCTACAACTGTGTTGTGACTAATTTTATTAATAGAGATAATGATTTTTTTCAGCAGATTGTGCAAGAGTAACTCCAACCCAGTGAGATAGGCTTTGCTCAACATGCACACCAGTGAGCCTTTGGCGCCCATAACTCTGTCACCAATTTATTAGATATTGGATCCCACTGCATACCAGAGCACCCCAAAAGGCCTGCCGTTTTGGAGATGCCCTGGTCATCTAGCCATCACAATTTGACCCTTGTCAGTGTCTTATATCCTTGCACCCACCCATTTTTCCTTCTTCCAACACAAGAACTCAATGTGCACTATTATATGTGTCTAATATATCCCACCCCTTGACAAGTGGCGCTGTTACAAGATAATCAGTGTTAATCACGGCACCTGTCAGTGGCTGATCACTCCATTTCCACGTAAAACTGTCCTTTAAATATAAGTGATTGGTATTTTCTATTAACACATTTTAAAGCAATGAGAACTTTTAATAAAAAATTGGGAGGCTCAATCTCTCCAACCACTTGACACACATTTTTCTTTTATATACCAGTGATGACACCACTGGATATGTTACTCTCGTAGGGGTGCACTCTATTTTCCACTGTTATACAAATAGCATTTCATCAAACTACATGACTGCCAAAAATGTGCTAATCTAGAAAATGTTTACTAGTAAAAACATCCATTTATACTTTGCTATTATTTGGGAATTGTTTACTATTTATCTTGTTTGTTCAACAACTTATAATTTTATAAGTTATCTGTAACGCTTTCTGTCACTGTCTTGTTACTGCAGAAGCCAAGAACATATGATGACGGCCATCGATCAAAGCGTTACGTCCCAGAAACACAACCAAGAGACAAATGGTTTCGCTGGTATGATACAGTCAATCTTGAAAGAGATTTGTAGGTAATCAGGAAAAAAATGGGTAAAAGATTTCATGAGTAATTTGTGAAACACCAACTCTGACAATCACACAGTTGCACAGCATGCTCTTGGGGGAGGAAACGTCGTTTGGGGAGACGTAGCTGAATTTGACTAATGGCTTCCTCAGTGTGAACAATAGAGACAAATGTTACTTTAAATCCAAAATACTTAAATCCAGCTTTGGATGACTCCAGGCAAATATCATTACTCATGTGGGGCCTACCTCGCTCAGTGAGCGCATGCACAACCAGATGATGGCTTTCCCCTACTCAATCCATCACACGGGCCCGCGAACAGGCTGAGAGCCTCCACGTAGGGTCCCTGCTAAGTGGAAGAGTTGCAACAGCTGTAGCTGATACTGGGTGGTGCGCTCAGAGATGCCCAGCACCCCATTTAAAATGGCATCCGGTGCACTTTAAAAGAACAGCGCGCCGCAGCCCCCCTCGTTTGATATATTGTTCTTCATCTTTGCAATTTTGGGAATAGCCGGTCTAACTTATCATAGTGTCACCGGCAATACAATGGCCCATAAGCCCAGTGCATCACCTGAGCTGCTGATAGCACGTACTCATGGGCAATCTAGCGCTCATTATAATCCCATCCCTATCTTTAAATAAAACACAGCAAAACAAATGACAAAATAAAGCAGTACGTCTCCAAAAGCCGTACAGTTCAGGGACACAGTTCAGTTCAAATGTTGTGATGCTGTGCAGAATTTATTTAAAAACAGCATACAACATGATAAAACACATCGATATTCAATGCTGATGTATTCAGTTTATTGTAAATAAATAATGTTTCTGTTAAGTATGTGCAGTTGCGTGATGATGCCTGTCAGTCAGTATTTTCATGCATTTGTGCAGTCATGCAGTTCCCTTCAGAATTACTGGTACATTCATTAAATATGAGTGAAAAGGCTGTTTAAAAATCCCTCTATAATTTATCAAATTATGTCTTTACATATGAAATATGTTAAGAAATATCGGTCCACAAAATGTGACATAATTAATGGCACCCCTCATTTAGTGATCTTATAATGTTAAATATGAAAATAAGGATTTTCCAAAATTCCTCCATGCAAAATCTCTCCAGAGACCTGGATGTTCTCTTGTGCACTCTTGAGCTCAGAGGTTTTCAATTACATTTAGGTCAAAGAACTGTACTGACCATGACAAAAGCCTGATTTTGTGCTCATTTAACAATTTTTGAGTGGATTTTGATGAGTGCTCTGGATTGTTGATTCGACCATGAACGCATTTTATCTTCTTGGCAGAGGGAGCCAGAGTTTAAAATCTCCTGGTTCTTCCTGGAGTCTATAATGCCATGCATTTCTACAATACTGCCAGAGCCTTTGAAGGAGAAACAGCCCCACAGCAACACAGAAACTACACTATGCTTAAAACTTGGTATTAGGTGCTTTTCTCCATGGTATTTCCCATGCCAAACCCAAGAGCTAAGTTTTTGTTTTGTCTGACCACAGCACCCTGTCCCAGTTAAACTTGTCTGGAAAATTCCAAATGCTTTTGCTTGTGGAGAAAATTCTTCTTTCTGGAAAACTTTACATAGAGTGTGCTTGTGTAGAGTGAGAGAAGCATAGTAAACCCAAGACGCTACCAAACTCTGTCATTCTGAAACAGTGGTTTTTAGAGATAATTGTATGGCTCTGACCAGTCTCACTGCAGGGGCTGCTGATAAAACAGCCTTGCATCGACTTCCAATATTATCATTCAGAATGTCAATGATGTATCAATGAATTCCCTAACTGTTGATGTAGGCGTTTTAAGTTGACCACCTATTTTGGGGTCCAATCCCTGATTTTGCAAGTCTATACATTATTTCCTATGGAGATAGATGGCTAAGAGATTTGGGCCCTGGTTCGCCTTATTTTGATACCCCAGTTAATCAGTAAATTATTAATGACTGCATAAGTTCGTTATTAAATGTTCGTTAATTTTCGTTAATGATAATAAACTAAACTGGCACCTCAAAAGCAAAAGGCATTGTGCAAAACAATATTTTAAGGATCAGGAAAAATAAAAGTCAAGAAAAATGGGCAGCTATTTATAAATAATACTTAATTAATGAGGTTTTTAAATAATGGGTTGAAGGAATGTAATTGCAGACGGTTTTATGATGACAGCCTTGGCTTTGCTGGGCTCGTTCTCCTCTTTTCAATTACAGCCCAGAATGGGGGAGGCAGAGAAAAAGGAGGAGAGAAGGAAAGGGAGGAAGGAGGAGAGTGGGGGAGAGAGAGAGAAATACAGTGAGAGAGAGAGAGAGGAGAGGAGTGAGAGAAAGACAGTGAGAGAGAGTGAGAGAGAGAAAGGAAGAGAGAGAGAATGAGAGAAAAAAAGAGGGAAAGTAAAAGGGAGAGGGGGAGAGAGAGAGAGAAATACTGAGAGAAAGAGTGAGGGAGGGAGGGAGGGAGAGAGAGAGAGAAAGAGAGAGAGAGAGAGAGAGAGAGAGAGAGAGAGAGAGAGAGAGAGAGAGAGAGAGAGAG
>JBBMFX010000101.1:32776264-32786264 GCA_037832545.1 Rhabdalestes septentrionalis | reverse complement strand
GTCCTTTTCCTGTTTTACCTTCAGCTGTTCCAAGCTTTTCCAATTAATTAGTACTTTTCATCATATGTCTACAATTAGACAGCTTTATTTTGGTTATCTGGGCTCAGAGTGATCCGTGAAGCCAGATTTGATGTAAGATCCATTTGTTTTTTGTTTGTTCTTTTTGCTGTTCAGGGTACTCGCTGAAGTCTTCACCAATGGCATCAATACTTTTCCTCTGCGGCTTATTTATTGTCCAGCTTTCAGACCTATAAAGATCACAGTCTGGACAATTCTGATCTTTACTCGTTGAGACACATCATTACATTTGAAGACCTTTGCAAGCTTCTTTATCCTGGTCCTACCAGTCTGTGTCAGTCTGTATCATATCTCTTTCTCTCATAACCTTTATTTTCTGTATGTTGCGCTGAAGTCTGTCCCCTAATTCTGCTTGTTCCTTACAAACTTTCCTAACAGGTGATTTCAGGCCTTTTAGATTTCTAGACTGAGTGTACACATTGCACATAATGGTTCTTAATGTTCCTTTCACTAGTGTTGTTTACTGGAATATCATGTTTATGTGATAAAAATCTGACCTCATATCACTGATCCACATCATGATGATGAGAAATATAAACATATTAAAGGCCACTTTTTACATAAAATGCCACTTTTTACAAAAAATGCTAAACAAAACAATATCCAAAAGAGCTGCGGACACCGTAAAGGTTCGGTTTAGGTGTAGGCATAATTTTGAATGAAAGAAGCCTCTGCATCAGGCTCTCCATGATCTACTGATAGAGTCTGTAAGAGAGAGAGCGAGAGAAAGAGAGAGAGAGAGAGAGAGAGAGAGAGAAAGAGAAGGAGAGAGAGAGACATTAATCAGGTAGAGGAGCTATAGGGAAGGAGAAATGGCGATGCTGCAGCTTTTCCCTGGGCACAGTGGCTCTACAGCGCCAAACACGGGGCCCCAGAGAGCGCATGCAGCACTCGGCAAAAAACGTCTCTTTCTGTACATTACCATAATTACACTGCCTTAATGGCCTCTATTGCAGGCCATTCTGATTAAATATGCATAGTGCCTGGGCCATATCCACACAGCTTGATAAAAATGTTGTTCTTCTGCGTCATTAAATAGTTAACATTAATCTGATATATAGAGTAGAGTGTTTATTAAAAAACAGCACTCGTCAAAGGCCGAGAACTTCTCTCTCTCTGTCTCTCTCTCTCTCTCCCTCAACCCATCGGAAGGTGTCTTACTCCATTTCGAATGTTCCCCTCTGTGGTCAAGAGTAGAAGTGAAGACAGTGAAATGGGAAGTCTTTTGGGAAATCCAGTGCAGTTCTGGCTGTGGGAGAATTAATTTATGGTGAATTTCTACACGCTAGCCAGAAAATGGGCACTCAGAAGGGGGAAAAAATAAGCTGCATGCTGCATATCAACAACTCCCTGGATGCAGCCGCAACACTCAGGAAGGAGTGCAGGTGTAGCACAGTACATTAGGCAGGATGCTGAATACACTTTCCTTCAAACTGGAGAAAACACATGACATGTAAAAGAGATTGGGATTGTTTTTTTCCCCAAAACCTTGTGGTCAGAAACAGATTTCAAAAGCAAAGCGTGCTTGAAAACACTGCCTTGACCTGTTCCACTCATCAGCTTTATGTATACTAAGTGTAGTCATTTCACTGGAATCCCATTCTGAGGAAAACTTAAAAAGAATGAGTTACGTTCAGTACGTTCTTTCTCACTTCTGATATAATTGTGGGTTCTACATATTAACATTTACGGTCTGAACTTCAGAGTAGCGTCTGTGTCTGGGCGATTATTGCCATGTGGGAGGTATGAAAAACATTGCTGCAGCTGTACATGATACAAGTGTACACATTATGCAGTCTATTGTCTGTTGTGTGTGCCGAGCTGCTCCTCAGACATCGAACCCTTGAGAACGTATTGATCTCGTCCCTAGGTACTCTCCCTCTCTCACTCATACACAAACACACATATACACACTGGCACACACCCTGTCTGTATTGATTTCATTCCCACAGAGCATCGCTCTTGGTCCCCTCCTCTCCCTCCAGCTCCTCTCTGCGCGTAATGAATTGCCATGCAAGAGCTCTAGTGTTTCGGGAACAAAGCCAAAACAATTTGTTATTTCATCACAAGTAATTAAAATCTGTTTCTTTTCCTGTTGTGGTGGAGCTGATTAATTATTTGGATGTTAAAAAGGGATAAATAACATGGAACTGAAGAGCACTGTGGCAAAAACAATAAAACGGCAATCACTTGCGCTACCCTGATGTTGCAAAAAAAAAAAGAAAAAAAAAGTCACACTAAAGTCTATTTGCCAAGCGGTTTAGTTTCCTACACAGCAATAAATTAATTGGCCACAGTTGTGTGGTGAAAAGCTATGTCATAATGCAATGTAATGTCTCAACTGTAAAGTGCCCTGAGGCTGGCCGATAGAGGATGGAGCTACAGTAGAACCCCCCTCTCCCCCCCAACTGCAGCATCATCACGTTTTACAGGGCATCAGATAGGAATACCTGAAGCATTGCATTAACATATCAGAGACATATGCTTGTTGCCATGCTAGTCTGGGAGTCCACAAAAGGTTTTCATCTCCTGCGGCCGCGCTGTTCCAGACCCTTTCCCCATACTGTATCACAACTAACTATTTAATGAGTGGAAATAGGAGGAACACATAAACAGGGAAAGTGAAGTTAGTTTCCATTTCAGAGGACCTGCCTACGACTTTCCAAAGATAGGCTTTGTGTTCCGTTATAGAGGCCGTCGCATCTTTGATTTGGAAACACACATTTAAAAGATCAGCGGCGCAAACAGTAACACCTATTTGTGTGTTTGTGTATGTACGTCTCTCATGTGAAAGGAGGTGGATAACAGACATTGCAGGGAGCACATCTTTTGAGAGGTGAATATAAGGAGGGAGAAAAGCAAAAAGCAAAAGAAAAAAAATGCCCACAGCACTGCCCAAACACAAAAGGACAATTTGAAATTGTAATGTTCACTCGGAATCCTCTTGGATTCTCCCTGGCTTTGTAAAGCAGATTAGACGAGCAGACTACATGGGCTCAGTAAATAGAGCTGTTACTCCATTCATCCTCAATTCACAAAGTAAATACCCTTCCACACTGACATGCACACACGCCTAGACAGCGGATCAGCATGGCACTCGAACTGACCTGGAAACAGCAGTGAATGACAGACAGCCTGCAGCTCCTGCACAGCTCCAGCAGGGAGCCCAGAACAGAGCCCTGAAGTACGCCGCTATGTACCGTCCAGTGTAATTTGATTTGCATAATCAGGCTGTAGAAGCCTGCATGAAAGCTGATCCCTCTGTTCTGTGAATAGATGTATTAGAGGGTATAAAATTTTCAAGTGGTATGCAGTTTTCTAATAGGCAGCACTTGACATGAGTATTACTAGTTGGAGCTTCACGCTGGAGGCTGTAACCCAGACTAAGACCAGACTCCTTTGTGTTCAGGCTGAGATTTGCCTATAAGGTTGAAAATATTTTTCAGAATTGCAACAAAATCTTTTTTTTTTTAAGTAAAGAACATTTTAAAGTTCTATTTTCTGTGAGGCTCGTTCTAGGGCTACTCCAAAACCTGAACTTGATACAGTAACTTCTTGTTATTGATTATCAACCAACTGGTGGTTCCAATAAGGGCTGGTTGTGTATGACTCAGGGATGACTTCTTAAACACTGCTAACCATGCACACATAATTAGGCAGAGTTGCTGCTTCAAAGCAAAAATAATTATGCTGGTCAAGGCTATTACTGTTGCTGTGACAAAATCATTAAATTATTTGATTCTGCAGGAGTCCTTGGGCCCAAAACATGGGATTAAGTCCTTAAGAAGAGTAAAAACACATAAATAAATAAATAAATAAATAGTACATACACATTTAATTTGTTTATTTCAGACCATGGGCCAAGGATGAGAATAGCAAAAGCATGTCAATCACATGCCAAGACTAAGACCAAAATAACATGAAAGAGGCAGAATCGAAAACCCAAATGAAGGCCATTCTTCAAAAGGTGCATCTGTAAGACTAGCTTTCAATTTTGTACTATAGTATATCACTGTATTATGGAGCCATTACACATATATTTAGGGAGCAATGATATAAGACATGGACCTGAGATACTGAGTCTGAAATTAAAGCATTGGCATCGTTTTAAACACCAGAGAACCACACTTCTCGGTCCCCCAGCTCATCACTATAATGTGAGGAATTCTGCATACAACATGCGGTTCATTTTGCTCATTCTGTAGAACAACTCCATAGGTCACCCCTCTCCTCTGACCATCAGTATGACTGAAATATTACTCAGTGTCAGCCCTGATCTCCTTTGTCTTATATTGCACTAGGTAAGCAGTAAATAGTGGCCTGGGCCGCGGTGGCCTGGCTGAGATATATGAGTGCGGGGAGCGGACTGCACTCCCCAGCAGCCCTGCTCAACCACATGTAGCAAATGTTAATGAGAGCTCCCAAATGCCAGGCCGCTCTGGAGACTCCGCCATTAACTGCCTGCTCCGATAAATAATACAGTGGGTTGCAATGACTGCAATGGACAGATGCAGCACATGTGTGCCTGTGTGTGTTGGGGGGCAGTTTAGACAGGACCCGATAGCCAAGAGATGTTAGAAAACCAGGAGATGATAGAAAACCAACATTATATAATGTGAAGTAAGAAGACCATGGAGTAATTGGAAAAAACTAAAATACTGGGCTTAGTTATCATGAGGGGCTTAAAAATGAATTATGGCCCACCATAAACAGCAGGCCAAAACTGTGAGACCGAAACAAAATCAACAACAAACAAACAAATAATTATAAACAACGGCATGGTTTATTTCCAATTTGAGTTGATTTAGGAAAACATAAATAAACACTAAAAAGTAACAAGGGTGTAAAGCAAGCCATAAAAATCCATCACTCTGGCTGGGCTGAGGAAGGAGGGGTGGGGGGGCTGGAGGTGGGGATGGGCACATGGTCCTGGTCGCGAAATGTCGTTAGTTTGTCATCAGCGACTTTCTTCCGTCAGGATCAGGACAACAACGTGAGCCAACTTTATGGCGCGAGATGAAAACTGGATTTTATGGTAATTATTCAGAAGCAGCACGGATTTAGTGAGTTGTTAAATTGGAAATCAAGCCATCGTTGGAAGCAGTAAGACTGTCATCTCATTTTCATTGGTGTCCCACAGTATATCACTGCATTATGGAAGCACTGTAATTATGTTTCTAGTGCAAACATGCAGATTCGAGGTGCAAACACTGGGTGGCTGGACTTGAGGTACTCAGTCGAGTGGCATTACTTTTTCTTTTAAAATCAAGCTAGATGTTTTCAGCACCACAAGCTCTTAATCCATATTAGATTGGTTTTTTTAATTAGCTGATCTCAGACTGTGGCACATGTGGTCCACTTGTTTATTGTGCGTTTTACCTCAGCAATGTGAAACAGAGCTTTCACCCCTCAGTTCCAATGATTAAAAACTAAAACAGCCCTGCAATAATGCAGCCGTCTTCTCAGAAATAAACTCATGCCATGAAAATGGAGCAAATATATATATTTTTTTCTATCAACTGCATGCACTGTGCCATTAAAAGAACGGTTTCAAAGATTTACACCTACCTCAGTCTACTACATATTTGGAGCCCAACTTTTGTTTTTTTAGTTTAGAACCAGAGCTATAGCCTCTTTGCCTGAAAACACTTTAAGTCAAAATTCACCCAGTGGTTTTTGTAAATACATCCCCTAACCCTAACTTCTCTAAATCTAGTCAAAATGTATCCAGTTGTTCATTAAGTTTGCACAGACTTGTGGAAGTGGTTTAGCACACTACGTGACGAAAAAACCCAGAACCCAAAAAGACAAACACCAGAACTAGAGGGGCCTGATCTTTAGATGTATGACAGTCATTGCACAAAAACTGATTACATACTAGTCTTGGTATTTTGTGAAAACAGACCTGTTGTCTAAAAAGGCCAGGGTTGTTTTTAGGTGTACATTTCTAATCTTTCCTTGCAATGTTAGTCTTGCAGCTTGTAGCTAGTCTTGCAGTCAAAAAAAGTACAAACTTTGAGACAGCAAATACACATTGGCGGATAAGCTACACCTGGGATAAATGCAACATTGTGTAAATTATTATTTTAAAGAAAACAGGGCCGCCACACAAATTCTTCAATCAATACGAGCCTTGTCCTTCAGGATTGCCCTAGATACTGTGGGGACAAGGGAAAAAAGGACTACATCCCAAATAAAAAGAATATGTCTCCTGTGAAAAGAGCTGTGCAATTGATCCCCTTTTGTTGAGTAAAGTGCTAGATGAGGTGATATCAGAGGAGCTTCCCTTTAAATTGGCTGCAGTCGATCTGCCTGAAAATGGTATGGCAAATCCTTATAGACTGCATGTAAATGTGTAAATAACACTACAAAACACAATAAACTTAAAACATCTTTGACCCTACCTTAATTTACACTCAGGATACACCAAACCCATTAATTTGAATTGAGTGGCCATTAATTTGTGAAACCAAACCCTTAATTTAACTTAAAATTAGATTTAAGGCACGAGTGTTGAACCCCTTAATCTTAAATTTAAGGCATTAATTCGGGAGGCTCTATTTTGAGAAAGTAAGTGGAAAAATCAATAGTTTAACCTCTTAATCAGTCTTAAATTATGCACTTCCCCCCTTATTTGCTCCTAATTTCCTCTATGGGTAATTAAGTTAAAAATTAAGGTCATTTTAAGGGGATAAATATACAGCATTTGGTTTCGTAGTTCAATGGACATAATGCATATCAAAAGTGACCCATGCAGGTAAAATGTTCACACATATGGCATCTAAACACTGCAAACAAACTCGTCTTTGAAGAAACTCTCAAGATATTCTGCTAGCCTCTGCAATAGGCTACACAGCATTTTAAATCATGTTAAGTCCTCTATTGCTTCTTTCTGCCCAAATGAAATTGTGGCAACTGTGTGTGTAATTAATTACTGATACTTGCATGAGTGTGTATATGGGTTAGAAACTCAGGACTTGGGAAATATGAGGCAGGTGAGCATTCATGTGAATGTGTGACAGGTGTGTTTGTGTGCGTGGTGTGTGCGATCATCAGACAGGCGAGAGAGGCACGCTGAGTGCTCATCCATTCTCAGGGTGAACTCGATTTCACGGGTTAGTGCGAGACAAGCCGCGCTGCCAGGGTGCTGGAGATCCGCCGGCGGTTTTTATTAAGCCCATTTCTGTTCTCAGTCTATTTAGAATCAGTGTTTGCTGTTCTGGCTGACAGCTCTGAGCTTCCTTCCTTCTGACAGTCAGCGAAGGGCTTCGCGCCTCCATTCAGAAAGTGTCTGCTAGCTTCACAACCACTGCACCAGCGGCACAGAAAATGAAGCATAAACATTTCTTTAAACTAATACACACATACACTGCTAAAGGAATAGTCTGCTAAAAATAATCATTTACAAAATTTTACCTTTACTTCAAACATTCAGTGAGATAAGAAGCTGCAAGGCTAATGTAGCTAAGCTTGCACTCACCAGTTAGCATCATGCAAACACCCTGCCTTATTCTAAATTTTATGTGGTTTCCGAGCATTTGCAATATCCATAAAAACAGGCAAATGTCAACATTTCCAGTACGCCAAAGAAGAAACACAAACAAATATACAACATAAAGTAAGGTAATGTGTGAGGATGGTTTTTTCATGCAGTTAGCTTCATTAACTTTTTTAGCTCCAGTGCAAAACTAAAGAGGCAAACTTCAGACAAACATGTCTTCGCTGACTGAATACGTATGGGCTAAAGGGAATTGTGAGATGTTTGATTTTTTTTACCAAAGTATTCCTTTAAGATGAAAAGAAGCATTCCTTGCAAGTAGATAATGCTGTATTTCCCCAAAGGACGGCAAACGTCCCCAGATGAGTCCAGCACCTGGGTTGGCACTGAGCTCCAAGCCCCTCAACAGAGGCCCATACATCACTCATGTAGCATGGCACACAGCTGGGGAAAAGTGCTTTAAGCTGTACTTGCGCTTCATCACTTTTCTTCATCCATAGGAGTCCAGAGTTATTGTCGTTTTGCTACAAGGGTTGCAAAATGCAAATAAGCCAATCACAGAGTTATTGATGGGGTGACCAACAGGTCAGCGATATAATGGGTATTTTGATGAATCAAGCAATGTAATCCAACAAGAAGTCAAATTATTTTGGCCAGTCTTAACCATTAAGATCGACCAAGGTGTTTTTATCTGTATAGTTTCTTTCTATTTCGCTTTCCATTGATGTTTGTGTGGGTTTGTGTAACTACAATTCAGCAGTAACTGTAATTCAGTCATTCAGTTTACACAATTTTTCAACATGATCTCTTAGAATTAACAGTCTGTTTTTGTTATTGTTCATAAAAGACTGATATAAGTAAATTATCTTATACTTGACTGGATGTCATGCATTGCAGCTCGTTCCAAACACTCCTCAGAACTTTAGCATGAAGTGCTAAACTGCTATGGGCAAGTAATTGTGCTGGTTATGACATCAAAAAACTATGACTTGAAAAATAACTATTATTTGAAAAACAATTTTAATTTCCACATAAGGACTGTATGGATGTGGTAGTGAATTAACATTCAGATACTAACAATATTTGCATACTTCAAGCATTTTTATATCTAGAAAAGTGGCAATGAAGGCTCTTTAATGTAATCTATTGGATCATATTTGCAATATGCAACAGTACAATCTGCATTTTAATATTTTGTCCATATTGTACAGCAATTATATAATGAATCACATATTAAGGATAGCTTGACAATGAATCTCTTCTGCAATTAAAGAACAAACTCCATTTACACTTTTCAAAGCAAGCATGTCCACGCTTTTAATGAAAAGCAAATTAGAACAAATTCAAATATCTCCTCTTCTACCTATGGGCACCAAAGGGGTAAAGGCTGAACATTCAGAATCCACACTTAGTTTGTTTTACTAATTTCAATTAGCTACACAAAATAATTTACAAAATATCGTTTGTCATTCAAAAATCAAACGTAGTCGAATCATAATGTCCCAAAAAGATGATCCTCACTGGCAGCATCTAGTACAGAACAAGTTACACCCACATAAGGAGGGTAATGGTACTCCAAACACAGCACGCTTGTAAAATGTTATTTCATTCCCAAAATTGTACATGCTTTGTCATTTATTTGGTGTATTCAGTTATACGAGCAGAAAAGTGGAATTAAAATAATAAAGGTCCTATGAGAGAAAGAGATGCAGTGAGGACGGCACTAAAATAAGGCAGGGGTAACAGAAGCATGAGGGACTGGGGACTTAATGTACAGCATTTACAGTTCTCTTATATTTCAGTTATCAACTGCCTTAATACCGGCACGCGCACACACACACACACACACACACACACACACACACACACACACACACACACACACACACACACACACACACACCCATGCCTACATGCTCTCATATATCAGACATTCATCATCACTCACGTGTGTGATGACCACCCCCAGGAGCTTTTAATATTTAATGTAAAGATTAATCAGCCCACTCATTATTTTAATTGTTCTTCCTTTATCCGAGCTGCCAGAGTTATGGATTACCCCCCGTAGACCCCAACAACAGCTCCCTGGATGGGGATTTATGGGTATTTTTGGATCAGTTAGCCTCCAGTCATATTTCACCATTTTCTGACGAGCCATTAAAATGTCCCGGGTGATTAAACAAAGGCGCCAAGATCAGGTCCTGCCTCCTTTTTTGCAGGCAAAAAGCATGCCGGGAGGATATCTCTCTCAATAGTGATTAACTCGGCCACTATCGAATCTCACTGGGTGAACGTGTGAAATCACACTGAGACATGTTGCACATTCAAACTAGACAGCAGATCAAGGCAAACCCTGAAGTTAAACCACTTAAAAAAAAAGTGTGGTTAAGTAACACGTTAAACATGGAACGTGGCACTATTACA
>JBBMFX010000101.1:32752393-32764807 GCA_037832545.1 Rhabdalestes septentrionalis | reverse complement strand
CACACACACACACACACACACACACACACACACACACACACACACACACACACACACACACATACACACACACACAATCACAAAAACAATATGGAGCTAATTACAGAATAATTACATGATCATGACCTTTACAGCACATTTTCCCATCACGCAACACAAACGTGAAGTATAACTGAGACAAATTCTCTTTCTGACTGATAGCTGTGAAATCTGGATTTAGAGTCTCTCTAATGTTATTCAGCCAAGGATTCCCCCTCTTCTGGAGGGGGGAGGGGGTGTTGGGGTAATCTTGCTCATCTCCAACTGTTGGCAGGAAAGGGGGTAATCTTGATTGATAGAGAATGTGGAAGAGAGCGATTGATGTACAGCGCAGTGGAAGAGGAGAGGAATGGACGGCTAACACTAAACTTGACTCACTCAGTCATAAAGCCCACATAATTGTATCATGGACATGACACTGCCGTAATCATCCGTGGCAGTTTATGTCAGTTGATGACAAATGACAGCGATTTACCAATGGGGTTAACCTGCACAGAGGACAGCCACGGTCAGGGGATTATGATTTAGCATGGGGGCTTGGAGATGCCGTCAGGTCTGTGATTCAGTGGAGCCGGATAAAGCAACACACAGGATCGCTCTCATTCTGTATGGTCACATGGCAATAACTTTTCAATTACTTACCAATGAGAAAGGGCTTATATTACCCTGAAATGACTGAAAACGAAATAGTCTTTCAGCATATTTTCCACATTTGTCACGGTATTATGGTATTTGAGGATGATATTTAAAGTAATGAACCCCTTAGTTGCTGAGCACTGGACTCAGAAGGCAACCTCAGACAGTGCTGTGAATCTTAACCAGACACAAACCATGAAGGATACTTTACAAATCGAAGTACCTGAGAGCCAACGTAGGTCATTTTAAGGCCTTGAAAACAAACTTTTTGACAACTGAATTGCTGAAAGGATATCTTGCAGATTATCACAGTGTAACACTAATCCTGTAAGCTTTTTATGGATGTTATCATCCAGCACTACTCTAGCACATGACCATGACACTCTTGCAAAACATACAGGATGCAACACATACAAGAAATACCCTCGAGTGAAGATCCCTTAAAACCTCCAACTGCTAGTCTTCATGCAACCAGTGAGAGGCACAGTTCTATTCTCCTGTGCAGCAGCACATATATTGTAGTTCAGCTCTGTGGTACAATGGGGATGGCCAGATTCAATAGGACCTGCAGTTCTCGCAGAAGAGCTGACTTTACACCTTGACCCGGGACTCCAATGGCCCTGGGCCTGGTGAGAGGTAACCAGGAGAAGCGCTTCTTTCCTTTAACTAATGAACTATTGATTTGGGCGAGATGGGCTAGAGAGACAGAGGGGTGAGGAAGAGGGCCAAGGGGGGATTGTATGAGAGAGATATCATTCACTGTTCTGAGAAAAGGAGAATATTTCCACAAGAGGAGAGTGTTCCTGCTGTAAACACGGAAGCCAGGAGAGTGAATAACAGGCCAACACTGAAACAGAACTGTTGAATTTGAGGGCAATCAATTTCTAAAGGTGCTTTTTTAGCCTCTGAAATATGAAGCTGGTATCTTCATGCAGCAAACTGCCATGAGCTAAGGAGAGCAAGGAGCAGCAGGAGAGCAAGGAGCAGCAGGAGATGCTTGCAGCAGTCAGCGAGCATTCTGCCTCTTTAACGCCTCTGCATCTTCACCATACATTATCCAGCATAATGCACATCACGAGCGGTGCGTATAAAAGTTGATTTTTTTTTTTTTTTTTAAGAGGTCGATGTCCAGAAATGCAACAGAAGCAAAGTTCTTTGGAAAGGCAGGCACTTTCGTTGTTTTATGGTCACATTTTACTATCTAATGTAATAAATGACTACATTAACTACACTCGCCGCATAAATACTGCATGTGCATGTGTTAGTGCGTTAGGGAATGCATGCGCTGCAGTGGCTGCCTCCATGTGGCACCGCATTTGTTTTACTGTGATTGAGACTGTGCTGCGTTTGTCCCTCACCCTGCCTCTTCTTTTTTTTATTTTTCACCTTCTTGTTGTGCGTGTTGGATGACAGTGTTTACATAGGAGGAAATGAATGGACGACATAAAGGTGCTAATGTCTGTGAGTAAACACGGACAAATTAATACTGCAAGGATTTACAATCGGAGCCACTGCCAAGAACTGCGGCGCGAGGTATAATTTGAACGGTTGTCCTATGATCCATTTGTCTGCAATGTAAATTTCCAGCCAAAAAAGCAAACCTAAAGAATCTCTTTAAAACGGCATCATTACTAAGAGCTTGCAGTTGGTTAAAGGTGGAGACGTGTCTTTCCAACTGGATGGTTACCCACCGCAACCCCCACCCCACCCCAAATAAAAACGCTGCAGTACCTTAATAGAAGCAATGCTGCTAAGTAAGCACGAAATTCATTTGGAAACAAAATGCTTAAGATTTATTATACCTGTGTAATCTGTATCACAATTAGGATTAATGAAACTTATAAAACACTGATATTGAATGAATTGAATTAAATAAATGAATGGACCTAACTAAGATTTATGTAGATAGTGGAAATGAACGAGCAAGACTTCAGTAACAAGCACTATGTACATAAAAGGTAAGCATTTCCTTTTTAATACTGGTGCACTTATTGGATTATAGGAAAATACGGATATTAAATGTTTTTAGAAACAATAACCACTATAGGATTATTTGGCTTTTTTTTACAGGTTGAGATAATTGCTCTGTGAGTTGACTTTCTCCCTCTCCGTCAGATCCTAATAGAAAACAATGAGAAAACATCCTCACTGAGACCAAAGCTGTTTCTATTGATCATCATCAAGGGTACAAAAATAAATTGAACAATAAATTTTGAAAAGTGCGGCAATTTAGAGAGACAGATCATTTGAGTGAGAGGAGCATCCCATCGGTTTCCCATACACCATCAACAACGTCTTCATTCATCAACCGGACTCACTTGGTGAATTTTACAAAGCACCGTTTATTTCCTTTTCCTTCAAAAAAGCCAAAGAGACCTCTGAGGTTAGCCAGGTCTGCTCACTTTTTACTTCATCAATTTTCTTCAAATCACACAACCGGCCTCACCTGACCCAGTGCAGCAAAGGAGAGCTGGATTACGAAGCATCACTAGTTATCACTTCAAAGCCACACACACACATCCATATCCTCTTTTCTGTACACATCAGCAGAGCAGGTCTCCGACCTCTGAGCAGCAAAGTCTTCTAAAAGTTAGTTCTACCCCTTTGAAGCTTAGCCAGTAACAGTGGCAGGAGCCATGACACAGTACAGTCGTGTCATTATACAAAGACAAGGGAGAAATTTGGCATAAACTACAGCATATTTCACCCTCAGTTCCAAACAAAATGCTTACATAGACTTTGAGTCCACTATGAGCTTTAGATGACACCTCTGTGAACAACTCAAACATGAGTGTGTGGTTTAGGCCCAAGTTTATAAGTTTGACTGCTTGTGTCAAACTGGAAAAAAAACTTGTGATGGTATTTTTCAGCCTCTACATGAAAAAGATCCAGTAGTTTCTCAAAGATTTCCCTTTCATAAACATGAAGGGAGAAAAATGAATGAGCATATACAGTATATATACACATAAATGCGAGATATAGTTTTGTGTGTGTTTGTGTGTGTGTAAAAGCTAACTGAAAATATTCAAGTGCATAAACAAAAAACATCAATTACAGGAACAGTTGAGGACCTGGCTAGACACCTTCACTTTAAGACTCTAAGACTTTCAAGAGGATCAGCAGTTATCCAGAAGTAGGAGCATGGGAATTGGACCCTAACAGGTCCTAAAGAGCCCTTGAGGGTGCATAAAATCCTTTCGGCTTGACTTTGCAAGGAGCTCTGCACGGCTGAGTTCAATAGCGCTCCCAGACCTGCACTTTGTTATTTAAATGCTCTTCTCTATCTCACCTTTGAAAGTGGAGATGTGTGTGAGGTGCAGGTGAGAGGGAAGGCTGGAGTTGAAGGGTGCGTGTTGGCAGGCATGTTCCATAATGACCTTGGAAGTCGCTCAGCAGCCAGTGACCCCCGGTGACAGGTCCTCCACTGCAAAGCTGGCATGGCCACTGCCTCTGGCACAGGCTGAGATCAGAGACAGCCTGAGACCGGGCTTGCATCCCACAGGAGCCAGCTAACGATCGGCTGGCAGGCTCCAGGCTGGCATTTATTTGGGATACGGTTAAGAAAAGTGATGGCCACACAATCATTGGCCATGTCACCTGATAATAGCCAGAGGCAAACAGGGCTACGTGGGCTTGCATTCCTCACAAGAGCAATTCATTTGTTCTGCCTCCATGCGGTTTACTATCTGTGGTGCATCTCTCGCTCCCCCACCTCTGGCCATCTGATACTCTCCCAAAGATTTCCAATTGCACTTGGACAATGGCCTCAGTGGGCTGTAAAGGACCATTGATTTGGACCCTCTTGCAAATATTCCTCCCAAACGGTGAGGAGTATCTTTCAAGCCATTTTACATCTTAATGGATATACCATTGAGTGCCACTGATTGTTTAAACAAGAAAGTATACCATCGAACCGCATAGACCATTTGCACTCAGGCCATCTGGGAGGCTAAACCACAAACAGCCAGACAAAACAAAAGCAGAGATAGATGCTCTAATATCTCCAGCTGAACTACAGTAACAGGACCCTGGCAGCTGCGGAAGAGAAGAAGAAGATCAGGGAATTATTAGAGGGAAGAGAAAATGAGCAAAAAAAAAGCACAGTTGAAGATATGAGTTGGCCCAAATGCAAGCACTGACACATAGGTTGTTAACTTCATGACCAGGCTAACGATGAGTTAACAGCATTACAAAAAGCAAACAAAAAAAATAAAAAAACAAACCCCGCTTGCAGAAAACAAATAACTGTATTTTCCTCCTAGTGACAGTGTATGAGTCAAGACAATAAGGATTCCAGAGGAAAGTGCAAGGCTACTTTAAATTGTCTCAAACCTAGTACACTTCAGCCATACCATTAAAGGAACCTACTGGGAAATTATCTCTGAGTGCCCAGCAGCATCAGAACAAGTGGGACATCACGTAAGGACAGGGCACCTCAATACAAGCTGTCTTGGTTAATCTAGTATTGTAGACGGAGTTTTAATTGCCTTCTCCAAAAGTCTTCCAGCTCAAGCCGCACATGGTACAACATGGGCTTCTGTGCCGTCCATCTGAGCTTAGCCTCAAGGGGTTCATGCTGCTCCTTAGTGCAGAGCTGGACATTGTTATTAAGAGGCAACATCTACCAGGATTACCTTGGACTTGTTAGTGGAGTGGTAGTTGCTTTTTAACAATGTGAAAACATGAAAAAACAATATGAAACTTCCTCCAACTGCATTATCAACCTAAAGCTGACTGATTAGAAAGAGTTGTAAAAACGGTGTGGTTCAAGAAGTGAGTTCTGTATGCATGGAAACAACCCATCAAGAAAAGAAACTGGAGGCACAAGTGCCTGTGGAACAGAAGTGGTTCTAGCTCTAACTGTGAACTGGAGGTTTCTGCAGGGTAAACTCAGTGGCTCTGTTATTGGCAGCTTGTTCGCCAGAAGCTTGTTCGTCCATTTAATATTTTCCATTTATAGATAAACTTGATTTTTTTCCCCAAAAAATTCTATACAAAAGTGGTATGGTCATAATATTTTAATTCAACTTCTTTAAAGTATGACGTCCGGTTACCTGTATCATGAAACAAAATCAGAAATGGAATGTAATGTTTCTGAATGAAACTCTTCAACACAGTTATTTTTCCTATGAAGATTAGAATCACACTCAGGTGGTTCTCTGCCTCGAAACAAGTTTTCCTACCTTTCCTGTGACTTGTGATAAATGACCAAAGATGTAACATGAATAGTCAAAACCCCAAGACTGAGTTCCAGGCTGGAATTGTGAATTGAATCTTTTGAATGGAAAATGGGGTATTCCATCCTCTAAATCTAGAAGTAACTACAAAATCACTGATGAGTAACTCGGTCTTTCCCAGGTTCTTCTAGCGTTCACCCAAGAGCGAATGGAATGAGACAGGCTGCCAACAGGGGCAGAACAAACGCACCGTGTGCCTGCGCCGGATGAGCTATTGCCCTCACTCGACCGTTTCCTCTCTCCTTTGGGAATTCTTAAGTTTTATCTTCTTTTGGTCCCCCTTCATCTATTTTCCCATTAACCAAAGTGTGGCGCCTCTGTCGCTGGTAACAAATCCTTCTCTCCTCCTCCTCCTCTATCCGAGCATAGGGTTTAATGCTAGCGCTCCTTCCCACTGCGTTTCTGCACAATTAGCTCCACAGAAACCAGGGGAATCGCAGCCGAGTTGGGGAGCCAAGATGGATGGTTGGAGTTGTGAAGGTGACGGCGAATAGTGAAAAGGAGAAAAACAACAGCCCACTGGCATGCAAGCCTTGGAGGAAGTAATAGTCCTTGTCAGCCAGCTTCCTCCTTTTAATGAAAACACACCGACTGGCTGAGTCGTGGGACTAAGCACAGGCCACAGCACCGAAAACTTCACAATCTATGCAATTCCTTCATAGGAAGTCACCTTAATTACCCAGCAGTCTGCCCTTGTGGCAGTGAGTCTGACCCATAAGAGCCCCTGATATAGAAGAACCACAGGGACGTCTACAACCATCAGCGGTAAATGCAGTCAGACTGTACAGAATCATGGATCTTCAAGGTCGATTCCCATATTTATTGGGAAGAAAAAGGGTGGAATACTCCAGCACTTTTATTCTGTTAGCAAATATCTGCTCCATTGGATGCAGAACAGGATAACAATATCTAACAACACCCCATGCCTGGCGGTGGACCTGAAAAGGATGCTTGCACACCGCAGGTGTCTGAGGTAGATGTGTGCAAATCCTTTAAGAGGATAAACATACACAAAGCCCCCAGACCAGATAACATTCCAGGACGTGTTCTCAAGGAGTGTGCAGACCAGCTGGTGGCTGCATTCACTGACACCTTCAGCATTTCCCTGCTATACTTAGTTGTCCCTGGATTTTAAGTAAACGAAAACTGGTCCTGTACCACAGACACCTCTGTCTTAATGACAGCCACCCTACTCCACTTACATGTCTCATCAGGAAATGCTTTGAGTGCTTAGTCACATCGCCTCGCTGCCAGACACACTGGACCAGCTTCAGTTCACCTACACACTAAACAGATCTATTGACGAATCCATCGCCCTCCACATCGGACATGAGGAATACATTTGCGAGAATTCTTTCCATGATCTCCAGATTCAACACCATTGTGCCCTCTGAGTTTATTTCCAAGCTCAGGAACCCGAGACTCTTCTCTGTTCCTCTGGATCCCTGACTTCCTGTTGGGCAAAACCCAGGTGGTGATGCTGGGAAACATCACCTCATCAGCCTGACTCCCCACACTGAGTCCTCCCATCCTATCCTTCCTGTTCGCGCACGACTGTATGGACTTGCACAGCGCTAATAACACTGCAGAGTCTGCTGACAACTCCACTGTCATCAACCAACAATGATGACAGGGCCTACAGAGAAGGTGAGAAATGATGTGACCTCCAGCTCAACATCAGCAAAACAAATAACTGATTGTTGACTTCAGGTCAGAGGCCGCACACATCCACAAAGCCACCACAGCAGCGGGGAGAGAGAGAAGACTCAGGTAAACATCCCTGATGACCTGTCCTGATCATGGTACACCCACATCATCATGAAGACAATGGCACGATGCTGGCTGGGAAGGTTTGGCATGCACAGCTGGATAATTGTTAATATCTACAGAGGCATCATTGAAAGAATTCCGACTAGCTGCATCACTGCTTGGTTTGGCAGCTGCAATGTCTCAGACCGCAAAGCTAAACAGAGAGGGGCGAAAACAGAACAGAGCTTCTCCAGGACTGATCTCCCTGCCCTGCAGGGTCTCTCCACTCAGAGGTTTTAGAAGAAGGCCCACAACATCTTCAGGAACTACATTACCCCCAGCCACAATCTCTCAATGCTTTCAAGAATGAGTAGGTTCTGAGAGTCCCCCCACCCCAACACCATAAGACTGATTAACCAGACACCCGCCATCTGACTGTGAAATGGTTAATCTCTGTCTTTCCTGCCTCTCTCCCTTACAGATTCTCCACTGGAGGTGAACTGGAAACCTTGTACTTTATAGTGTACTTATCACACTTGTTTTTATCATCTCACTTTATTCATTATTTAATACCTCCAATTTGCATTTGTATTAGTTATATGTCACGATCACTGTTTATTCTTGAGTTCTATCTACATACTTTACTGATTTGGCATCTTTATTTATTTTAAAATAACTCAGGAACACACGATTATGATTAGCTGCCAAATCTCTCTATATCTTTCTTTACATCTCACCCTGAGGAATCAAGTGTCCTTTGTTTCCCACCTTGTTATTTTCAAATATATAACATAAATAATAATAACAACAAGAACCTCAACAATAACAATAACAATAACAATAATAATAATCATCATCATCATCATCATCATCATCATCATCATCATCATCATCATCATCATCACCACCACCACCATACTCATATTAAAAAATATTACAGCTAATTATGAAAACTTAAATATATTATATTTTGTTGCAAGTGCCTGTTAGCTTTTATTCAGTGAATGAATGGTCAGTTAAATCCTGTTAAGCAACTTATTCTTTTTTTTTTACTTGTTTAGTTTTTAACCATCAAAATTAAATAAGTGTTTTAATTAAATGGTTATAAACTGAGTCTTTGATTTCAAATAAATTAAAAACATGGAAATAAACTAGGAGCTGGCCTTTAATAATTTTAATAATTGATGTGTACTGACAGAACATGCTGGGATTAGTCTCAGGACTCATAACTACATCCTGTGATACTGTGTTTGTATAGGCTATATAGGGTGTAGGTTATGTGTAGGCTATTCCAAGAATAAAGTCAATAAATATTTTTTGACTGTGACAGTGGATATACAAAAAGTAATATCTTAGTTTTTTTTCTATAAACAAAATAAAATAAGTTTAATATTTTCTTTTATAAATATTTCTTGTAATTAAAATTTTCAGCATTCTTTCCACATTTGGCTAATAATTTGTACAATTTGTACAGAAACTGAACAAACAGGGATTTTCCCTAAATGCTGAGTTAAAAATATGCCATTCAGAGACTAAGCATCTTGTTTATTACATCTCCACAAGAGGCCACTAAAACCTACATGCAATAATTCTGATGTTTGTGCACAATTTTACATCAGCTAAGAATACAATAATTGTTCTACATGAGTGTGTTCTACTCCTATGAGGACCGTTACACTATATGGCCAAAAGTAATGGGACACACCTGTTTTTCAGGGTTTGGCCATTCCAGTGAGGGAAATTTTAATGTTACAGCACACCACAATGTTTTGGACAATGCCCTGCTTCCAACTTTGTGGACAGTTTGGGGAAGACCCTTTCCTATTCCAGCATGACTGTGCCCCAGTGCACAAAGCAAAATCCATAAAGACATGGCTGGATGAGTTTAGTGTGGTAGAACTTGACTGCCCACCCAGAGCCCTGACTTCAGCCCCATCCACAACTTTTGGGATGAACTGGAATTGAGATTGCGAGCCAGACCTTCCCATCCAACTTCAGTGCCTGACTTCATAAATGTTCTACAGAATGAATGGGTACAAATTCCCATAGAAGCTCCAAAATCTTGTGGACAGCTGTTTATGGAGAGTGGAATTGAGTCAGCTAAAAGATTTTGGTATCAGGAATCATGTGCTTTTATGAGCCATTTGGATGGCTCTCTTATCCCTTATTTGCATAGAACCACACCTCATCTATCGAGCCCTCACCCTGATAAGCTGAAGATCTGAAAATTTTTTCTGCTTATTTGCATGTTAAAGTGACAGAGCCCTTAAGCCCTTTTGAAGGGGACAGAAACTGTCAAGAATAGAGCTGGTGACAGGGATGTAGCACACGGGGGGGATGGGGGGGGGGATTCAACACCCCCACTTTTGTGAAAATGTGATTCCACGCCCCCCCCCTCACTTTTGTCAGATTATATTGCATTAAACTGATTAAGTTGTTTATATAACTTGGCATCCCCATCTTTGAACACCCCCACTTTTGGAAATCTTGATACGCCCCTGGCTGGTGAGATCCCTTCATGTGAGAGTGATTTTGTGAAGTGAACTTCAAGAGCATGTTTTTTATAGCCCATAGACATATTATAACTTGTTTAAAATACTATAACTCATTCAAATGTTCCCTTTAAAGTCTATGTATTTGAATGCACTGTTATTGAAGATACTTTTGTCCGTATTGTGTGTTTTAAATGTATTATGCATCGGTTATCAACAAACACATGACTAGTACATGTTTATTCAGGTAAATAATATACTTATATATTTAGTACACATTATATGGTACATATAGTATGATGCATTATTATATATGAGCCTTGTGTAATATTTGTAATTTAGACAGGCTGTTTACACCTAAAAGCGCATCAGTGCCAGTATAGTAAATAATAAGTAAAGATATGTAGGTATAACAGCCTGTTGTCTGTTAGCTGTTGCAGAGAAATCACTTCTCTGTTGGCATGAGCACACTGCGATACATTTGGTGCCGATTTCTTTTTAACTACTTAACCATAGTGAATATTCAACTTTGGCATTTCAAGTTGTTCTAATTATGTGGACTATTGCTTTTCATCTCAGCACTGAATGGGCTATTAGATCACAGCCATGTACTCAGGTTTTATATTCAAATAGTTTAACTGAATTTTGACAAATGGTGGCTAAATTAAACTCACATTGGATTTCTGGGTGTTGGACTGTTTCTATTTTCCACAATGAATGGATACTCGCATAGTGAAAAAAGGGCACAATGGGATAAAATGAAAAGTGTAATATAACCATTTTTGTCATATGTGAACACATGACAGCACAGTGTGAACAGCACAAAACTCTAATCTGCATTTAACCCATTCTGAAGCAGAATTGCATCGCTTGGATTGACGGGGATACAGATCTTGTTGACTTGTCCAAGATATCTTTTAAACTCAAATTATGCTAAATAGCCTCCACCACTTACTCCATTTTGCTTAACAACAAGGCCAATTCTTATGCTTCATTGACGTAGAAATGTTTTATTATAATTCCATATCATATTATGTCTTTGAAGAAATATGCACTTATTTTATGTCACTTAATTTGTTAGAAGGAAATGACAAACCAAAACCGGGCACATCCAAATAAGCTTGCATTCATTAGAAGCTACTTTTTCCCTTGGAAACTTGAACATTGCCTATTTAAATCCAATTTTACCCAACATTGTGTGACATTTCTAATATCCAACAGTAATTAATGAACTAAACCTCAGAGGGCTGTCGTCAGTGTAGTTAGACAGATTGATTTGAAAATGTAGGACATCAGGGATCATTTTGCAGAGATTTTGGTCTGAGTACATTTTGTCATAGTCAAACTAAACCAAATTAACCTGCTCCCTCATTCCATCACGTTCCTTTACCTCATCTCTCGTCGAGTCCCTCAGTCCCAGCAGCCTGTGTTAATACATCCTTGATTGACACACGTGCAATGACTTAGGAGGACAGAGCACGTTTGGTGCCACAGCTCATTCATCCACAAAATGCAGTGTGTGCCCTTTGTCCATTGTATATGCACTTGTGTTTTATGATGATGATCCTAGTACAATAATGACTGTCCTCCCTGCCCTATCAGACCCCCCCCCCCCCCCCCAGATCCCCTCCACCTCACCCCTCAGTATCCACGCTCACAGCCTCAGCCCTCCGCTCTGCGTGCGAATGAGTGTGTGCCAGCTCGGTTTAATTGCCGTGTCATAATGGAATCTAATTTGATGAAGAACAATTCGAGCTCGGGCACTGCCTAATCAAATTAACAAAGTCTTTTTTGATTTTCAATTATCTCTCGTTTGCCGGAACGTTTCTTCCTAGCTCAGTGATTTCAGTGGCGAGTAAGGCTGACAGGGCTGGAGAATGAGGCCCCGCTTAGAACACAGTGCAGTGAAGAGATTTATTTAATCCGCCGGAACCGAGCAAAACGCACTTTCTGAATAGAAACGTACAGATGCATAACCTTGCTCTAGTCAGCACACGGCGATGCCACGCCATTACCCGGCAGCTCCAATAAACAAAGAGACTCCAAGGCAATGAAACTCCTCAAAATAAAATGGCAAGATGGTTCACAGCTTCTCTGTAACAACGTGTGACTATAACCACATGTGTCTGCAGGGCAGGTCAGCAGTGCGAGATGGGAATCCAGACTTATTGAGCAAAGCCTTTCTCAGGCTGTGTGTGTGTGTGTGTGTGTGTGTGTGTGTGTGTGTGTGTGTGTATCAAACCACGCTGCCAAAAACGCGC
>JBBMFX010000101.1:32731528-32743986 GCA_037832545.1 Rhabdalestes septentrionalis | reverse complement strand
ACACACACACACACACACACACACACACACACACACACACACACACACACACACACACACACACACACAAACATTAAATAACAAGTTCATAAATACATAAATAAACAGATACTCGTTCACTGTGATGCCTAAAATAGATCTGAAATATTTTGCACAGCATGTCAGGAACTTCCCATGTTGCAGTTTATTCATGAAAGAAATAACTTGCTAATGATGCTAACAATTAATGTAATTCATTAGTCACCTGTTTGAAATTCAATAGTCAGGATTATGTCATATGAATAATGCTAAACAACGCTTCAGTTCATGTTAGTAACTTTAGCACTTTGAATTATTTCTTTAATTTTCAGAAATCGGACAAAAGCATAGACTCCTTTCATACCAGTGTCAAAACTACAGATTCTGAACTTTCAATTGATTTGCATTAAGCTTTAAAGTTGAAGCTACTTTAAGTACAGGTCCGTATTTTCTAAGTTCTGTGGCTTCTATACCAGTAGACGAGGAATCATAACATCATGGTGCCACCTGAATAAATGAAGGTTGCAAATGTTTTACATTTCTGTCATTTAAAGCTTTCTCTGACACTGAAAATCCCATCCATGCAAAATATGAATTGAATCTATACATTTCATCATGTTGCTTCATATATGAGAACTTATGCATCCAATTTCAATATTACAATTGCATTACAAGTATGCATTTATCAAAGCACATTATTTGAATGAATAATTATGAGATGCTCATGGAAATAGCAAACTGACGAACAACATTAAATCATATTGGCAATTAGATTTTTGCCAAAGTGTCCAAATCTCTGTTGCTATTTTTCTTATACTCTTCTTCTGTGAATGTGCCCGAGTAGCGATGGACATCAAAGTGTGTGTGTGTGTTGTGGTTTGAATGTAACCTCAGCTGACACAAGGCGGAGAGGGAGGCCTCACGTCGCTGCCGATGCAAAGAGAGCTGAGCAACTGCTACACAAAAGGGATTAGCCAACAAGAAAGCCTCTCTCTTCTTCTCTCTCTCTCTCTCTCTCTCGCTCTCTCTCTCTCAGCATGAGGACTCGAAGCAAAGCTTCACCAGAGAGACACTAATGAGTTTAATTAATAATGGAAATAAATGCAGCCGACGCAGTAACTCCGGGGAGTTAAGCTGTGAATGCTCGCCTTTCTGTGCGCTCTTTCTGTTCGGCAGCTGCACTGCTGTTCACACAGAGATAGCAGCAAACTCTGGATGCAGCGCTCTGCAGAAACGCGCACACGCACACACACAAACACAAACACACACACACTCATGCTCACATAGGACACAGACACACAAAGGCAGAAATGTGTTGTCTTCTGCAGCTCAATGGCTTAATAACAATCATTCACTTCATTTGAGAATAAGCGCAGCCCGTTTTATTCTCAGCTCTGAGATCCGCTTTTGATGTTTTCATGTCTTCAGATGGCCTTTGTAAAGATTTGAGTTTGTCAGAGTAATTAGTTTATGTTACTGTTAATTATAGTCTCCAACAGGTGTGCTAATGACATGAATAACGACTTCAGTTTTGTTCATCGATGTTTTCGTCCTTATATAACATGTTTACTACTTGCGGGAGTTTCGAACTCTTTTTTTGCGTTTCTGTAACTATTAGCACTTTTCCACACACACAAAGATCGCCTTTAGGTCAAAACGTGGTCAATTTTGCAAATCAGCACTTCTCTAAACTGTACAAGGGAGGATGTATTCCAGGACCACCATCCATACCTGGTTTCACCCCTAAATAATATTCATCATTTCAGCTTAAAATTCTGGTACATACTTTCATTTATTTACACATTATCTGAGGAGCTTATCCTAACAAGAGACAGGAGTCGTGCTGTGGACCATCCCAGAGGTTACAGGGCAAAGGAAACACCATGGACGGGTCGCCAGTCCATCGCAGGGCACTGATTCATTGTTTGTTTGTTTTTTTACATTAATATCAAATGCAAAGATAATACATTCATATCTACTTAATGACACATTGTTGCTGCAGTGGCCACATTATGGACAGGTGACAGAAGTTTACTTTGTGGGAGAAGACAGACTCTAGCCTTATTTGCACTTCAGCAGATGTGGAGTCTTACCCAGCACATCTCTGATCTAATGATCTTTTAACTTGCTCTGCATTCCACACGCCCAAAAGTCACTGGCCTTCGAGAGACTAAAGGCTGCTGACGCCATCTGCTGGAAATCCTGGGACTACAAAAATCAACAGCTTCCACACCTAAGACTTCAACAGAGAAAATGGACCACAAGAAAATAATTTCATCATCAACATTAGAGACTTCTTTTGGTCTTGAAAAGAATTGGTTAAATATAATAATTCAATGAATTCTGTATAGAAAAAATATGTTTGGTTGGTAGGGATGCTACGCTGCTGTTCTGAGAAATGGAAGCATGTCCACACGCATACATTTGCAAACTGATATGAAAACAAGAGCAGAGAGTGGAGATAAATGAGTCATTATGGTAATCTGTTTTATCCAGTCTGCTCTCATAAACCTGCATGAGCACATGCTCATCTAGAGGGGACAGTATGTCACTATGAATTAATGAGTATTAATTAGCCATCAAAACCGAACATGGCCCGCGTTCACCTTGCAGCATCAGGGAAATTTCACTCCCAGGATAAAGGCATTACATCAGTGACATGTCAGATACAGCTGGAAAATGTGTGTGTGTATTTGTTTACAGGAAATATTTTCATCTTGTCATGTAACCTGTTTCCATCACTAGATTAAGTTCAATTCTAGATGGAATTCTGTGCTTTTTCATGAGAATACATCACTGCAGTTTACAAAATTACAATTAATGCTTGTCCAGAAAAGGGGCCCTTAAAGGAACTGCCCTTAAAATCCTGCCTTGCTGTGTATTCTCTATCAAAGATGTAAACGCAAAGAAATTTAGGCTATTGTCTTGCTGCTATATTTCTATATGGAAACCTATAAATATATATTTTAAATACTCTTCATGTAATCTCTAGATGTATGTAAAGAGAATCGCTCAGGTGCCCTTCACTCAAAACGTTCTGGCATTTAATACTGAGCACATGGAGAAACAACAGTGCGTGATCTCCAAATATAAGTAAAATTGCTTTTAACACATGCAGGAGAATGAAGCAAGAACCTCAAAGGGAGCATTTCAAAACTGCACAGGCAGGTCTTAAAGCTGTACCACACCAAGGCGTCCACAAGATGTCTCCATTAGAAAAGAAACAGCTGCAATGTCCTAGAAGTGTGTCTGCAAGCAGAGTTTTCAGCTGAAGCACTTGATCTGACCACGCAGCAGCACGCTTCCCCCTGTCTCACTGCTAAACTTGCAGGGCGGTCACACAGCAAGGGGAATATTAATGAGGTTGAAGCAAAGGCTCTGCTGATTATGTGGACTAATATTTGTGTTCTATCAATCAGCAGTCTTTGGAAGATCTCCGCTGCTTTATAAACAGTCCGTCTTTTGCATGAGCTTCCACTCTGCATGGCTCTCAGATTTGTAGTCGTCTTTTAGGATGCGAGCGGGCGAAAAAAGCTAATAGAAACAATTTGATATCAATATGCATGACAAATGAGGTCAAAGGAAACTTCAGAGCACTTCAAACTTGCATGGCAATGCATTCCTCGGCATGACAGCTGCCATCCTGTTCAGATAGACAGCAGTTCATCAAACTTTGATAGCACCAGCTGTAGTAAAGGCTGCGTGCTCGCATAGATGATGGAAATGGCAGGATACATGTGTCGAAAAGAAGGAGGGGAAAGTGACTCTAAAGTCGGGGTCAGTTATTACATCGCAAATCAGAGGCACGTGCACAGCAATGCATAACGTCGCCTTTTTCCTCACATTCTTTCCGACGCACCTCCTTCGTTCACCTTCAACCTCGGAGGTGCTTTGGTGCGCCTTTCTTTCTCGTATGAGTTCTCATTACTAGTCGATTTCATTTTTTCCTTCACCTTCTTGTTATGCCAGCTTCAACTCCATCCCCTCTCACTCTCTCCCCTTTCCTCTCTCTTTCGAATGTCTCAGATGCACTGTTTAAAAGTAATTATATGTGTTTAATAACTTCCTGGGCCATAAAAGCTCTTGTTAGAGGAGCACAGAGGTCTAGTGTAATGGCGACCATAAAAGTGAGAGGGAGCAAGGCTGAGAAGAGGGAGAGTGAGTGAAAGGAGGAGGAGGGGTGAGGAAGAGAAATGAAGGAAGAGTTCTCGCTGCCCTTTATATTACCTCCTCTCTATTGCTTCTATCGCTCCCCTTGTTAAAAATCCATCCTGGGAATTCGTCGTCAATGTCTAGTCTCAGCTTTATGGTGAGGGTGGGGGAGGGGAGTCAGTCTGGAGCTGGAGCTGGAGCTTCTCCTTCACATTCACCAGCTCCATCTGGGGGTGGTTAAAGCCATGGTTCTCCAGGCACTGCACCCTCCCCAGCTCAGCGTCTTTATCCAGAGAGCCTTCCAAGAGGAGTCTTCGCTCAGGTTATTATTTCTAAATTCTACAGAGGAACACAAGCAGGGGAGGAGGAAAACACGGCAGCACGCGAGACAATGGAAGGAGCAGGAGGAGAGGAGGCTTCTGCTGGAGTTATTTAAGTGTGTGGAATCTCATGCGGCTGGCTGGCAGCGGCAGAATAAGCCTGGCAGCTGCAGGAGATGAAATAACAGAGTGGATTGTGAGCAAGATGAGAGCGTGCTCAAAGCCAGGCGAGGCTGGAGCAGAATCCCGGGGCCGCCAGCTTGATTCCATTTGGAAGCAGCAGTGATCCGGGGATGTTCTATTCTTACAGCGCAAAAAGCGGGCAACCTTCAGTCAGTCCCACTATCACACACCAGCGACTTCTTCTCTAACGCACGCGCCCTACTATTGCATGCGCAGTGTCACAGTACACTAGAACTTTCATCTGAATTTTTGTCCCAAACCCCACTTGACTAGCACCAAGTTTTGAATCTGGATCTGACCAGAAGCCACCCAAAAAAGTTGACATTCCTACTGATAATTTATCTTGGCAGCAGCTGACATCAGATCATTAATAAAGAATAGAAAAAAACCCAGAAGAGCTGCATTCTCAGATATCCAAACTAATTTATTCATCAATCAATGACTTCAAACAGCAACCCAGTTTTTTAAGAGGGAAAAACTTTGGGCTGCACAATGTGTTGTTCCCATGCTGGCCTTGTGAGACTCACTAACACTACGGACTACACCAGTGACTCTAGCATGTCTAATTAAATATTAAAGTCATATTTAAATAAAATTAAGTATTTGAGTAATAAAACAAGTAGGGAAAATAAAAAGAGGGAGAAAAAGCAAAGCGGGGGGAAAATGCAGGAAAGAATTCATTACAAATGGATCAAACTTGACATTTGCTTCATGCCTGTCTCACAGGTGTCACAGGTTCATTCCATAACACAGTACTGATTTACAGGTCCTTCTAATGTCATAACACCTTCCAGCAGGACTGTGGATGCCTGTTTGCACTCCGCTGAGTGCAGAAGCCCTGGCTGAGTTGAGGACATTCCTAGACCACAGGTGGACTCAGAAGCTGCTGAGATGTAAATATAACCTGATCCGAAAAAAACAAAAAACAAGAGGAAGCCCGGGCCCTGCCATATCCGCCGATCCAGGCCAAACCCCAGGACCTTCCGGCTCTGAGGCTGCTGGCTGCCTGCCCGGCTCAGAAACAAGTGACTGAGGGCAGGTCGTCTCTCTGGCTCCACCCTTCTAAAAGAACCCGCTGTAGCTTGCTAGCACTGGCATGGGCTTCGGTACAGGCCCATATGTCCACTAATGCAAGAACGGCTCCATGCATCTGCTCCACCACAGACCCCCGGCGAGGGCCGACTGACCCACACCACTCCCTCGCATGCTCATCTCTTGCTTTTCCTGTCCCTCCTGACCTCTTTCAACTCATCACATGCTTAGAACATGAGTCATCATTTCTGATGAAGCATAAAAGCTAAAAACTAAATGAAACCGAAAAAAATTAAAACATTTGGCTTATTTGAAATTCAACGAAAACTTATTTTCTTATTCACTATGACTTCACCCTGTTATACTGTCACAATGGTTTTGACTGGGGTCTGAAATGTCTTGGTTTAACTGTAGCCCCTGCTGCTTTCATGTCATTCCACTCTTTCTGAATGGCCACTGGCTTCTCTCTTACATTCCTTATCACTTGTCTGAGAGAAATCTTGCTGTGGGTTGATGATATTGAAAGGACCTCTATCTACAATACTAGACAGTTTGTGAACTCTTTAGAATTGTCTATATTTCTGCATAAATATGGCCTAAAATATCATCAGAGTCCATTAAGTACATAAAATTAGCCCCATCAAACACGCGACAAAATAATCCGACATCACCTGAGTGACAAATCTATGTGAAAGTCTAGTCTTGGAAGTTCATTTGAAAATGAATGAAAGAAGTAGTAATGTTCTGGAGTGAACAATAGAATTACTGCAGAATATATTTGATGTTGAAAAATATTTTTCTTGTAGCCAAACCACGAGAATAGAAATGTTCATTTGAAATGTCATTTACAAACAATATTTTTTAGTCTTTTGTTGGCTGTCATAAATCTACTCAATCAAATGGGATGAAATACTTTTTAATATGCATTTTAAATATTTAAATACGAAAATTGTTTTCATCATGCTGCACCCAGTCAAAACCAGGATAGTCTCTGCCATCTAAGCCCTCTTATCTTAGAAGAACATAAATGGTCCATGAACATTTCTCCTGTCCACTGTGAGTTGAAGCCTAACCTGCTTCATGGAGTAGGGGTTGAGTTTTACTGGATCTGGGTTTCGTCCACTTTGCTGTGCACACAGCTGGCTGATTTGAACTAAAAGTTCACTAAAAGGCTAAACGTTGTCCCTGGCATTCATTATGTATGTCTTTACAAACTTAAATGTGGTGCAGCATGTTGGGAGCTGACTGTTGATAACTGAGAAAACCAGGTAGCTACGTAAGTTACTCGAGTCTGTTAAAAGCCTTCACTACATAATGTCAAGGTAAAATGAGTTTAACATAAATGTGTCCCCTCAATAAAAACATTCCTCACATGCTGCACTAGACAGATAACAAGCCTGTTTGCTGCCATAACAACCTTGAGTAAATAATTAATCTATATAAAATAAATACTATGGAACTCAACTGACATATTTATGTCAGTGCCCTTATTACTACTAATGCAATGACTAGGTCTTCCTGCATTTTCTTTTTTTTTTCCATAAACATTTCTCATGTGCACTTACGTGTGTGTGTGTGTGTGTGTGTGTGTGTGTGTGTGTGTGTGTATATATATATATTTATTTTCTTTTATACCGGTGACTTTGCTGCTGTAACAATGCAAATTCCCACACATAGGAATAATAACAGGTTATCTTATCTCATCTTTTTGGGGACTACCTACAGCCCTTGTTGAATAAATTAACTATTATTTTCTTCTAATATGTTGTTGGGTTTGGAATCCAAAAACATTCTTTCATTTTCTGAGCTGCTCATCCTAACCTGGGTTGCAGGGCCTGCTGGAGCCCATCCCAGCAGTCATAGGGTGAAAGGCAGAGAAGCACCTTGGACAGTTCCTCTTTTCACAAGACCCACACACAAACACATTCCGGCACACTGTCACACCTCGAGGCAATTTAGCATCTCCAGATCGCCTGATGTGCATGTCTTTGGACTGACCACTGCACCACCGTGCAGCCCAATGCAACAACAGAATCCTTAAAATACTGGAATACTGGGTCTGCTTGGAGCAAATAAAGAACTTCTCCTTTTATTTCTGAGCCTTGGCACTAAATTATTTCTTCTTTTATAGCCCAACAAAACAACAGAAGGCATAACGGCCCTGACACCTCCTGCAGTGTATTGAAATGTGTAAGCGAGAACATATCTATCATATGAACATATTGAAGCATTATAGGAGCCTTGGCTTGGTTGGTAAACAACATTCATATCAACTTTTTGCTTCAGTGGGACCCAGATCTGATGTTTTCACACAATCTGATATTTTCAAAACAGATCTGAGACACTTTCATATGTGGTTTTATATCATATATCCATTTTGTGGCCGTGTCATCTTAACAAGAGCGGCCAGATCGGAATTTACTGGGGATAGGAGTTTCATCGACTGTACATGCAAGCACTGTATCGTCATCCAGCTTTACAGCCAGAGACTCTGTTGCAGGGAATGAGCAGCAGTTCAATTTCCACCTCTGCCTATAAATGCTGCAGGAGCATCAAAGCATCTGGCCTTAATTAACTTTGTCCCCAAATCATGAACAGCTGAGAGCTGATCAAAGCTTATCTCTCCCATGATGATGGTTCGTACAGCAAATTTGCTCATTTGTTGTCATTGTTGTTCCTAATGCACGTGGATCATTCATGTGATTCTACTGATGATGCGTGCATTTTTGGGCAAAGGATCACTCACAGTCATCACAGAGAGGGACATACATGTCAAGCATCAAGGAAAATGACCAAAGAAGGAAAAAAAAACAATCAGAACTAAGCAATAAAGCTCATAATGTTAAGGTTACATTTTTTAAATAACTTTTTTCCATTGAAAGATCTCTGCACCCCTATTTTGAATACAAAATGAATAAACCCTCTCTAAATGTAACACACAGTGCACGCACAACCCAGAGAAAGAGAAACGAACAAAAAGCCTGTAGCAATGATAAAACACCCACTGCCGCCAATGGACTGCCACTATTACTTTAGAGTCGAGTTCGTCTGCCTCATAGGGAAAATAATCGTGGTCGGTTCTCAAAGACCTCTGAAAGATCCATTGCTTCCCCAGCTTAGGAACAGAAGGTGTGCTTTGATTATCTGTCACTGTTACACTTTAATCTCTTATCAGCTGGAATACACACAAGCCAGAACGCCTTAATCCCCCATATCAGACCTCCGCTACAAAGGTAGAGTGGCAAAATTAATCAAGACTTTATTGGGATAATATCATCAACACAAAAGGATAATTACGTCGTCCTCCATGTAGAGACTGTGAGAGCTCTTGATAGAAATGTTCTTTAATTAAGTGTGTTTTAAGGAGAGGGCATGGTAGGGGACTGCTTGATCCTTATTGGTGTTAATGCCAAGTCAGACTCCATTTGTTTCTTCATTATGTGATGTTTCCAGAAAAGTCCATCAAACACAAAGAACAAAGAAATCCCCAACCCAAGCACTGGAAGGGTAAGAGGAGGACAAGACTGTGGGGGGACTAGATTTTGTCTAAGTTTGGCAATACAAAAGAAATAACATAACAACAACTGCAAAGACAATTACAACAAGCTGCAAGCACAAGTGATGAGCTGCCACGTATTTTTCCCCATACTCGCTTCAGAAATTGAAAATGCGACCATGTTATTTATATAAACCATGACAGAGCTATACATGGAAAGGATGTTAGCAGCTATAAGCCATGCTAATTAGCAGAGGCGGAAGGACAAGCGGAGACCAGGAACAGGTGTAATAATGCACATTTTCAATTTGATATTTAATGTTTCAATATGTGTCATGTTTCAAATGTCCTGATTTAACAGAAATCTAATTATAAACTACACATATTGTAGTCTTACATAAATAGTCCTCAAATATAACATTCACAGTGCCGTCATTCCTCTAATAAAATAAGTCTCTATATTTTACAAACTTTAGAACATGCGAGACACACAATTAAAAAAAAAGTGCATTGTCCATAGAGTAACCAGCTCTGACAGGATGTACCCAGGTGCCTAATTCTGGTCACTCATAGTCGTTTTGCCTAGAGATGACAAATGAGAGACCTCCGGGCGAGACAGAGGGGCATATTGGAACATTGATATGCTGTTTAAAATGTTCCTAGTTCTCATATGTTTATAATGCTGCACCTCTTGGCAATAACAGGGTAGTTTTAACTTGCTTATGAATCAAACTTAACTCAGCTGCCTGCTATATTTGCATTTTGAAAAGTGAGAGAAGCCATGTGTTGTGATGCTCCAAAATACATTAATCAGTGTGCCCACTCCAGTACAAAGTGCATATGCAAGTTCAGGACAGAGTTCAGTGACGGAAAAAAAGCGCAGGTCCCCGGTCCGCACGCACTCGGCACGCTGCCGCGGTTCTGCACACTGTCTGGCAGGCGAGGCTACATGGAAGGTTACAGAGGACTAATTTACTCCAAAAGAGCCCAGAGACTGGCAATAGTACCGCTTAAAGTCACAGGCCTAACTGTGTCTGCTTTAAATTCCTGCAGCATCACTATCCATTTCCACTATGCATTCACCAGCGCTATCAGCGAGGGCAAAAAGAAATCATACTTTGCCATCTATTACTGCAATATGAATATGATGGCAAAGCAAGAGCAGAAATGTAACATTTACTTAATGATGGGTCGCAGCGCTCATTTCTATAAGGAAAGCCAGCGTATGCCCTCTCTCACTCCTTCTCTTTCCATCTCCCCCCGCCCTACCTGCGTGTGTGTGGGAGCTCCATGAGAAGCTGCACTCTAAATCAAAGCATTTAGCTCTGGACTCGCTCGCAGTCAAGGGTCAGCATTGTATCATCTTCCCCGGCACCGGCACACAAAGGTTGTCCAGTGGTTTCTATTTGATTTCTATTTGAAGAAAATATTAGATTTTCCCAGCCAAGCTAAATCCCTCCCTTGGGCTCAGAGATAGGCCAGGAAAGCCTTATAGCTGAGCAAATGGAAAAAAAAAAAGAAAAAAAAAAAGTCGCATAGCTAAAACTTCTTAACCACTATCTTTCTTACATCTGTGAATACACAGAAAAAGGGGACAAAGACGAGAGAAGAAATGTGGATTTCTATGAAGGTCGCCACATGAAACAAAAGGCAATTTAAATCTCCGTAGGTCTTCCAATAGCATACTAATTGAGAACAATTACACTGTTTTTCTAGACACCCTCGGTTCATTAAGAAATCTGTCGGCATCTTCTGCATTATCTGTCTACCCTGTCAATGGCATACTTAGTCTTTTGTGCACATAAAGAAAAATCAAGCCTAATCCGCAACTCGGTTTAGAGATTGTTTGCCTTTTGACTATTTTAGTTTAATCTTAGGTTCTATCAGTGTAAGCGGGCGTGGGCTTGGAGCTGGTGGCAGCTTTGCCATTATCTATGGTAATTGTCTTGCTTGTGTCAGATTATTCAACAGAACACACAAACACACACACAATGTAACGATTTCAAGGCAAATATTTGCACAATTTCCCTCAGATCTGCCATCATATGGGAAAAAGGATTACTCCAGGCCTCCATTTCCCACGCTTTTCTGGCCCGTTCTCTTCCTCCTCTCCCCTTTTTATTGCATTCCAGCAACTCAGTATAACTGTCTATCTATGATTACAGGAACAGTGGGGGAATAGGTTCATATTTATTGTAGCAGTTCATTTATTACTGCTTTTACTACTGAAATATTGGACTTTTGATCCTATTTTTGTGTCACCATAGCAGCCATAGAAAAAAATATTAAATCTGATCTGAATAGTCCTGTAGACACTGTGAGGTATTTTTTTGAAACCCTTACTAAATGTATTAATTGAAATCTTCTTCAAAAGCTTTGCCACAACCTTTATTAGCTGAATTGTTGAGTAAGGGACTTGTCTTGTATGTTTCAGTGAAATCCTCCTACTGTGTTATCAGTCTTAGATGGTCTAATACAGAGTTAGTCCTTAAGAGAGTATTAAAATGAACTGGCAGTTTGTTGAGTTAGTTTAGAGTCTAGCATGCTTTGAAGCTAGTGGCCAAACCGCTGTTCTGTCTCACACAATCTAAAGCAGCATCAGAATGTCACATGAATTAGGGGACTTCATCTTGAGGACCAACTCATGTTGAATGATTTGTAATATTTCCTAAATATGGATGGCTGCGGATTAACTACGATGAACTTCATGTGTGAGACCAAGGACTTGAGAAATTTGAAATGGGATGTGCCAGAAATGGCACAAGGCATTTTTTAGTTTAAATTGACTTTTAATTCATTAAATACGTTTTTCATTAAATGGGAAAGGGGCCTTTGAGAATGACAGTTAGCCTACAAAACAAAGCTATTCATAAAAAGGTGTTTTTCTTGAAAATATTATTTTGTAAGGTTATGTGTACAACAAATGTACAAGTTCATGCTTATACTGTCATATAACATTTGACTATAAAGTTAACTACATAGTCACACACATGCACGTATGCACACAAAATTTGTATTTCGTTTTTGTTTGTGTGTGCTAAGGGAATGACTACATGTCACATCAACTCTTTATACTTTTAAACACTGTGTTCTATTCAGATTCTAACCTAACATAGCACACTCATTATAACTTGCTCAAAATAAGCAAAGCACATGTACTTATGGTCAAGTGTATTTCTTGCAAACATTTTACAAAATCTTAAAATATAATTGCTTTGTTTTAGTTTTGCGTTTCAGGCAAAACTACATAACACTTA
>JBBMFX010000101.1:32703107-32716214 GCA_037832545.1 Rhabdalestes septentrionalis | reverse complement strand
GAGAGAGAGAGAGAGAGAGAGAGAGATAGGGAGGGTGGGGTAAGCAAGAGTGCATAAGGTGCAGTATTAAGGAGCCACAATGTCCTCCACACAGGACGAACACTTCCACTCATTTAAATGAGTCTCTCGCTCTACAGCCTGCTGTGTTCAGAGGAGCTGAGCAGGAATAAAGGCTTCGGTCCTGCCTCTTGCATTTGTTTTCCATAGATAAAAAGCAGTTATGGATAAAAAAGTGCTCTCTTAACATCAACACTCCACATTAAAACTTAAAACATTTGTTAGAACACAACAAGACCCAACTGTTCATGCTAGGGTTCGATCAGGTTCAGATATCATTTACCACAAAACCTCATTAGCTTCCATTTTCAATGCCAGTGGAATCACTCGTGTTGACTCTAAGGTCCACCGAAGCTCATGAAACAAACATTAGAACAATACATTGACTAAAATCATCTGGGATGCTGCTTGAAGGCTTTCACATATGAATAAATCTGTACATCTTAATTCTAAATATCAGATCAGTCTACTTATTTTTTTACTTTGTGGTCTGAAGGTGGTCATGGCCATCAGAATATTTCATTTTGGCAGGAAACTTACTCTTCGTTATTATTTGGAATGTTATTTTTCAGCCTTTGATGTGCTGTTTCTAGACTAGTTTTGCATTACAATAAAGTTTAAATCAACATTTTAGGCTCAGTTAAAACTCAAATTTACTGTCAAATGATCTGACATCAGCAGTAGTTTTAAAGTTGGAGACTGGCACACGTGAACTGTTTCTAACCCTCAAGCACACATTGTTCCCAGCTACCTTTAGAGGAATTTTTTTTTTTTAAAGAGCCAATCACAAACAGTAGACAAACTGCACACAAGCAGAACTTTTGAGCCTCCATGGAAACCATTTTTTAAAGGCTCTATGTTGAGAAAAATGGCTACCACCACTCCCTGGCTACCTCATTAGGTCTTTTTCCTTTTTCCTCTCTCCAGTACAGGCGAGTACAAGAGTACGATCCACAACTCCAGCAGCTTCTCTAGGCAATGCTTCCCTATGCTAATGAGCCTAAGCCTAGTGTTGACGCTGCAGGATATGTTAGCAAACACTTAACCCTTCAAGGTAAAACAGCACAATCCATCAAAAAGCCCATTTCAAATGTCAATTGGGAAACACAAGAGAAAAAATAAAAAACACAAAGTACTCTCAATTTCCTCTCCTGGCATATTAGATGTTCAAACCAAGCTTCTATTCTGTGTTGTGCTCAGAACTCCCAGTTCATTTTATAAAGTACAGGATGGAGATGAATGAGCGTTAGCAGCAGTTGGAAAAAGAAAGGTGCTGACAGGCATGATAAGAGGACGGGACATCGGTTGTTCACACAGTCAGTAAGTATCTCAAAACTGACCTTGCCTGAATTGCCATATGTCCCTACCAGTTATTCATTTGTACATTTTATTCCCAGAAAGAGCTTGCAGTCAGGCGCCATCCATCACTGGAAGTTAGAATCGCCACCAATATTTAGTTCAGCAGATGCTCATAGCAGGACTTTGGATGAAAAGAAACATCTCAGCAGAATAGCTGCTGCCTCCCTTGCTGAGCAATCCGGCACAGCTCATGAGGGAGAAGCCCAATTATCCCGCAGGGAGGGGCTGCCTTCATTCGCAGCCTGTGTTCCCACAAAGCCCTGAGGAATCCCTCAGTCCTGCTTCACACCAACACCCAAAGCTGATCTGATTTAAAAGCAATGGAGGCTTTTGTTGTGGTGAATTCAGATTTGACGAGTGCGTTTTTCATAAAGCTGCAATGTCAAGTGATTTACTGGAGTCGACTCAAAGGGAAAATGAGCGCTCATGTGTCTCAGGAGTATAACCAGCTCCTGTTTAGACTTCAGCAAACTTCACAAACACACCAAAGCCTACTCTTTTAAATGGCGTGCCGCCGGTTCTCAGAGCGCTTTTCTTAAGAGAATGCATGCTACTGGCAAAACAGCCAGCCAGAGACCGCAGAGTGGAGAGAAGACATTACGAGAAGAGTCAAGAGGACAGGAGAGAAGCACCGAGCCCGTGGAGGGCCTTCGAGCTGCCACAATGTGTTTCAATTAACCCAACACAAGTCTGACTCCAGCGGGAGCAGCTATAACATGTTCAATTACATGTCACCGGTGAAGGTCAGATATCATTGTTTTCGCAATACAGTGTACAGAGATGGATGGCTCTGCTGATAATGTTTAACTATCTAATCTCACAGCAGGACCACTGAGCGCAAGTTTAAGCATCTCCTCTCCTTGGAAGCCCTCGGCGAGGCACCTTATTATTAGCCATTGGCGCGCGTGTCTCTCAAGCATTAGCTCCCATCTCTCATGCGGTCCATAGCCAGACGTCAGCAAATATCCTGGTGAAAATGAAAGAGCAGTGATGAAAAGAGCGGGTGAGGGGAGGCGGGTGTTGCTGTAAGAGTTATAGTGCCGGCTTTGTTGTGTAAGTGCCTCATTTAAAAGTTTCCCCTGTTACAGAAGTGAACGACTCTCTCTTTCTCTTTCTCTTTCTCTTTCTCTCTCTCTCTCTCTCTCTCTCTCTCCACACCCAAAAACAGGAAAAATAAAAGTACGAAAATGACAGACAGTAGACTGAACTGCTTTACGAGTGACTCACAGCGATGCTTGATGAAAACATGCAGTCCAGGAAATGACACAAAAGTACGCTAGTGTAGACACCTTCTTTCATGCGGTGAATAGAGCGAGCGCTAGAGTGATCAATGCCTCACCGTGAACAGTCTACTGTCATCAGGCTGGCCGTGCTGAGGGAGAGAACCTGTCAGGTTTTATCCACACGCAATCAGAGGGAATCACTAAAACACTGCATCCAAATAAATTCCGCCCATCACTCCACTACACTTGTTTACTCTCAGGAACCTGATGCCTGGCATGTCTCCACCATCAAACATCCATAGCATGTGGAAATACATACACACGTCTTGATGAAGTGGTTTTCATGTAGAGCATTCAAAGGTTAATGTAAGGCCAGTCCCAACACTTACTTCCATGGATACTAATGAATGTAAAGGACTTTTTCCTAGACCTAGATCAGCCCTGTTTCTGCATTCAAAAGATGTATGTGTCAAACAGAACCTTCCTGGAACAGCAGAATATATGGCACAGGATCTAATAAGATTTGAGAACCCAAACACGACCTTCTCAGTCCAGTGTCATTGGACAGCTCAACATGCTTGAAGGAGGATGCTAACTGCCAACTCCATTACATCAGCTAATGGTGTCTAACCTCCTGCTGAGTTATGAAGGCTGTCCCACCCACCAAGATAGAACAAGGTCATGTATGCACACTTGGACTACCTGCCTTAGATGACCGTGGACCAGCCATAGATGACAAGGGTTATTGCCATACCTTGGCAATCATCTTTCATCTGTGACAGCCCAACATTGCAGTTTCTCAATATTAGTTCCTAGTAAGATCCTTATAAGGGAGTTTTTGTTTCTTTGCTTCTTTAGCTCTTTATCTTTTTTTTTTAGGTTATAATTATATATTGTGCCTTAAATACTGTGCCTTTTTTGTTATACTATTGTTTAGTATTAGCAATTTGCACATTAGCTTTGCCAGTTTGTCTCTGGCTATTGTTCTCTTGTTAGCCTAGCACTGTTTAGCCTAGTCTAGCCTTTTCTACTGTGTGTCAGTTATCTTTGGCACTGTGCTGTTATTTGTCCTTGTTTTTGCTGAATAACAAGAGTCTGTGCTTAGAGAATTCAGTGGGCACAGCATCTTCCCGCCAAGCATGAAGAAGGTCAGCCTAGACTCTTAATGACTATCCCTAATGAATACAATGGAAAGTTGTGGAGTTGTGATGGCTTCTAATAGCTTTCCAACATTGGGATTGTCCTCCCTTGCTGATTTCCTTGAGACTGCTCCTTAAAGGGAAACGTTAGAATAGACTTTCCATTTAATTAGGGATAGTGCAAGAGAAGCATAAACTGTTGATATTTTTTTTCCCCCAGAGATGATTTTCCTGACCTGCAATGTTATTCACCCAAATGGCCATGCCCATGGCCTCTCCAGACTATCTGACCACAACCTCTCCATTCTCCCAGGCTACAGTTGATGGCGAGGCCATTTCTGTTACCTTGTCCATGGCTTTTCATACTGCCCCAGCTTTTGTTGCCCTACTGGCTGTAAATTAGCTCAAGACAGCTTAGATGCCTCTAACTGCCTGGATTAATGTTCCTAAGCCTCAGGCCAAGCCATTAGCATCAGGCTTCTTTAAGCTAGATGTCTCTAAGGGGCTTCAAACACCACAGGATGTTCTAGAGTCTCATTAGAAGTCCCTGTTGCCACCCATCAACCTTGAAATGGGGAGTATGGTATGTGTTCAGAACGTAGCTGAAGCATTCCATTTACATCTTGCTGTTGATCTTCAACAAGGGCCAAATCTAGCAACATCTGACTTGTGCTGAAACCCTGACTCCACTCCTTGATAAGGCGAGTATACTACAAACGTTTTATATTAAAGCTAAAAGCACCTTACAAGCATTCTGTTATACTGTTCCAGGGCTCTACTGTTTTTTATTTCAGTTCAGTAAACATTACAATTACTTCCACTTACCTCTTGCCCTTCCTAAATTGCGACAGGTTCACATTCTTATCTATGATCACTCACTAAGCACACTGAATTCATCCACTGAGCAGAAAGTTCATTCCCAACCTGTCAACAACACAGTTCACTTCAACGCTTGCAGCAACAACGAAACTTTTCAGAAGATCACAACATCAAAAAGCCCTCCCACTGCCTGACTGAGAAACACCCAGGTATATTCTATCAAAGAGAATTGTTGCCAAAATCTTCAGTAAAGAATGAACTGAAAGGACTCTTTCACATCAAAGGCTGTATGGAGGTATTCATCTCACTTCATATTTCTTTTAGGCAAGACCTCATTTTTGCTTAAAACTCTTTAAAGACCTCCACAAATATGTTGTAATTTATAATATAATATATATATATATATATAAATACTTCCTAAAGACACCAGACAAATTAAGTGTCCCGTGACAGCCCTTTGGAGAGAAGTTTTCAGTTGTCTTAAACGGGAAACACACTCTTCTGCACACAAAGCCCTTCTGCAACACAACTTTGACCAGGTGACTTACAGGAAGCTAAAAACAAACTTTTGTGATGTGAATTGCAATTGTATAAAAATACTATACTTTTATTTTAGATGAAAACTACATACCTACCAAGCTAGTTTTCTGTTATTTTCTGTATTGCCAAATCTAGTAGTCTAGCTAATAGAACTGATATATTTAATTGCACTATATTGTACTAAATTTAGCTGGACTAAGACCTTACACCTATAGCCTGCACCAAATGAAAAAAAGACTTTAGATCCTTAATACCACAGTGATTTAAGTTAATCGAATGTGGTGTTTTGCGTATCAGTTTTCACCCTGCCACACTGCTAAAATCAAGATGGACCATTGGTCCGCAATATGTTATTTAATATCATCTAATGTGGCCAAGTGGGCCTTGGCATCATGCTGTGATACATAGGTGGGCCTTAATGTTGAAAAGGTTGAGAACCATTGGTTTAAGGGACAAGAAAAACCATTCAAGGAGATGACTTGGCATCCAAATTTCCCAGATTTCAGATTTCATCTCACAGCAATACCTTTAGTGCAAATACTTTAAAATTCACTTGGAAAATAATGTTTGATTATGTGTTTGCCATAGTAAGAAAATGCACCTTTCTGCTAGTGTTCTAATGCGGCTTTCTCTGTTATGTTGGCACTAAACCAACAGTGAAGTGTCTTTCCATTTTAGAGAAGGTCACTTTTATAGCAGTGAAGTATCATATGTCACTTTCATGTTTCAGATAAGATGTTGAGTTTTTTATGAGGATTTATTCTCATAACCTGCTTTTTGAGTACTACTGGAGCCTGTTAACCTGTTAGCTAAATGTCAAACTTAATGGTGAGAGCAGAACATGCTCCAATTAGCCAATGGAAAGGTCATTAACCAAAAAGAACCTGCTGAACCAGTCAGTTACACAGAAAATGATAGTTTGCATTATGTGTCATTACATCAATATTATACACTCCCCTGTTTGTCACATGTGTGTTTGTGTGTGAAGAGTGGGAGCATGAGTGGGAGTCTGGTCTCACAAACGGCGCGTCAAATGTTAACCATGCATTTAGAGCTGGCTGTAAGAAGGACTTAGGATTTACAGTGAAGGTCAAAAGAAATAACGTATTTCATCCTTTCTCTGGGTCGAGTTAGAAGCAATGAATGAGTGACTCATCTTATATAATAGAGATATTGTTATTCTCTCGTGTGGTCGGACACTGTGATCTTTACAAATTGGCCCATCTGGACTTTTTTTTTTTTTTCGCTGCCAGCTAAGGGTCAGACTATTACATTTATCTGCTCTGGAGTATTTACTAGATCTACCCGACACTGCCCAAAGGCATCTCAGAGGTGACATGCAGAGGAAAGTAAGTACATTTGACAAACTTTTACCACTAATGTATGAATTCTCGTAATGGAAGCATGTTCAATTCAATAATATCTTTATCAAAGGTCTCCATCAAAGTATGTGATGATGGTTCAATTACCACAAAGGATTCAAAGGTTTAAAATGCATCACAGTTCAGCGACATTTCCATGTCCATTAAATTAGCAATATCCATTGATTTGAAAGGTGACAATAGTGAGCCAAGTATCAGAGACCACCCTTTCTCTCATTTGATTTCCAGACATGATGAAGAACTTTTTTTTTTTTGAAGAAATGAACTGTTGAGTCAAAACATTCCATCTCCAAAAAGGTAACTTTACAAGAGAAGGAATCAAGTCTTAACATAATTGAATAAGATTTTCATAGCAGGCTTGGAATAATTTGTTTGGTCCATTCAGCATGGAATTTAAAAAGATGATAAAGGTTAACTGACGTTTTTTACAATCTCAGAAAAAGAAATAACAATAGAAATGCAATGCGTTGACCTTCAGCAGGAATTTTACAGAAAGTGACACAAAAGCTTCCAACACAAAGTACTCCTAACAACCTAGCAAGACCATGTAGCCACCAAAACATGTATAAAATGTGATAAACAGCATTTTTAGAGATTACTGAGAGAACTGGAAAAAAAAATCAATGTCTATCTTTGCACTGTGAGAACACTCAAAGCTCAGGGCTTGAAAGGATGGATAACTGACAATGGGCTGTTACTGAGAAAAGGAAATTGCCACAAAGAAGAAAACTAAGTACTAGAACATGGAAACTGACATAGTACTTGGAAGACCTCTGCATCATTTTCTGTTAAATGGGCTTGCTGCTATTTCTCTGACAGAAAAATAAATAATAACTGGAAATTAATTAAATGAAAGACATTTTTGCACAGGAGTGTGTGAAGTGGGCGATATTTTAAGTACAATTTCCGTCAGAATCAACTGCCACAGCTTCAAAATGTAGGGAAAATACAAATTATTGTTGTCTTATCTATAGTTGATAACATGTACATTTCATTTTTGTATTATTACTGCTAACAATAAAATCTCATTCCATGAACGAGCATTAAACCCAAGAACGCTAAAGTTACTTTTTCTAAAATCTATGTTCTGTTATGATGGTGACGATATGCATGCAAGATAAACAGGGAACGTGAAAATATATCAGCCCCCATTTAAGATAATGCATGTTAGAGACTAACAAGGCCTAATGAAAGCTGGGGCACCTGGTGGCCTAGAGGTTATAGAGTCGCCCCTGCAATCAGACGGTTGTGGGTTTGAGTCCCAACACTACCAGTGGCACCACTAAAGGAAACCAACACTGCAAGTTAGCATCACCACTGACTGCTCCCCAGGGTGCCCCTTGTTGGTGGCAGCCGCCTGCTTCTCTTGGTGAATAGGTTAACTACAGAGAAAGAACTCCACACTGTTTACACTCTGTGCTGTGGTGTGTTCACGCGTGACTATAAGGGGCCACTTAAAAAAAAGATGCAACAATTCTACAATTATGTTTCAAGCGTACAACGTCACGAGATGAAAAAACGAACACAAAAGAAAAAGCAATTTCACATGTAATATTTGGCCTGTTGTGCTCATAATTTTGGAAATATGTGTGTAAGTGATTGTGCGTGTGTGTGTGCGTATGTGTGTGTGTGTGTGTGTGTGTGTGTGTGCAGGCTGGAGAAGCACGTGGCAGCCCCTTTCGTAGCAGGGAGCCCTGAGGGTCCTGAGGCAGCGCGTGAGGGTTGAGTTAAAAGAGTCGAGGTGGAGGAAATTTCAAAGCTTCCCCTGCAGACACGCTCCAGCTTTGTGCATTTTAATGCTGAGATATTCAAATCTCCTAGTCTGCCATTCTTCACCTTCCTTTCTTCAGCAGTCCATGCAGAGCACTTCTGTCTGCAGCTAATGCCACGCTATGTGTACAAAGAGAAGGCTAATTTATGGAGGTACCAGGCTCCTTCAGGTAAAAAGACCTTGATTTTGTTGTTTTCCCTTGGTTTTTTTAACATTCAATGAACCTGAAGAGATGCAAAACTAATCAAATCCATTAAAATAACAGCAAGAGAAACATTGGAGGTTACTAGCCATTCCCAGCTCTATCATCCCGTCTATTAAAGTAGGCACTCAGGCATTCTTGCATAAAACATAAAAGGAAAAACAGCAATGATCCAACAGCAATGATCTAGTCTAGTGTTTAATTCTCATATGCTTTTAGACAACATCAAAAATAGCAAAGGAGTCGCCAGAAAACTGTAGACATGTGAGAAAATATGCTTCAACGTCCACTTGGACTATGACAAATGTAAGGTCATGGCTTAATTGCTGTGAAGTACTTTTTTTTAAAACACGTGTTGTCTAATGGAATCTTGCATTTATTGCAATTTTGTGCCAGATACTGCATGGACTATGCTGTTAACTATATTAAAGTAGATTAGCCCAGTAATTATATGGTATCTACTCTCAACTCTGCTGACCTGAGTCCTGTCCAGGCCTGAGGGCAGCTTGTTAAGTTGTGGCTCGGTTCGCTGCCTCTTTCGCACAAAGCCACTGGTTCAGATGACAAAGCAACGGGTTCGGGCTCACCCTCCATTATAATTAGGAACACTCTGAAAGAGGACAGGTTATGTGTTGACAATTCCGGCTTTAAAAAAAACCCCAAAAAAGAATGGGTAGAATCTGATATTTACAAATTGTTGACGCATGCACTACATATAATAATGTTAGCTTCTGGCTGCAGTTGTAGACTCCCTCCAGTGCAAACAACCAGGCTGGGGGCCGGATTAGCGATCAGCGAATGGGCAGAGTTCACGTCGTGCGTGGCACTGCATCTCTTTGATCAAAGCTTTCAGAGCAAAGATCTGACATGATTCATAAACAGAGCGGCGTTAAGGCGCAGCGGACAAGCGCTTCAAAATGAGACTCTGAGCCACTGGAGTTCACAGACATGCAGGGAAAAAAGGAATCAGAAGCTCCAAAGCCACAGAAGATGCACCGCTGAACCAAGGCTGAGGCTCATGTTTTTTTAGCTCCAGAATCATGTAGAAAGGCAAGTCGGCGCACCATTCTTTATACTGCCTTGATGGATAAAGTCAGTGCTTTATACTCACTGCCGTTAAGACAAACCACGTGCAGTAAATCAAACCAAACCCCTGCTTCAAAAAAAAAAAGGCAATGAAAAGGTCTGACCCCTCATTGACCCTCACATCTTTCATGAAGAAACATAAATATATACATGAAAATGGCGAAAAGCTTTCATCAGAGGGTAAAGCGCACAGGACTTAACCGGTGTTAACACTTCCATTTCATGTTAAACCTGTTTTTCCTTTCATGTTTTAAACTGTGCCATTCACTCCTTGGTCCATTTACTACTTGCAAGGAAATTAAGCTTATCAAGCCGCAAAGAAAAGGTTTATTAGAATGAAATGGTTTTGTGATATCATCTGCAGATTTTGTGACATCATCAGTCAGACTATACCAGTTTATGTCCACCTATTTACAAAGCTGTTCCAGCACTAGCTGCTTTTAAAATACGGCATAACAGGGAAACCAATTTGCATATACGTGAACAAATTATAGCCATGAAAATCTATACATCCTATTTACATATACTTTTAAACACCCAGTAATACAAATAGCATCTTCCATTCCTAGAGATTCCAGTGGTCCAGTGTTTCCAGAATGTAAGTGTGCGCGATATGTGTGTGCACTGTATTAAAGTTTGTTCTACCATATTAACTCTAGCAATGCTAGGACACAAAATGCCAAACTAAGCAATATTTATTTCAAACGGATCATTATTGGCAAAGTATTCTTTCAAAAGTTGACTGGTGTGCTTTGGATTGTAGTCTTTAGAGCTATCTCTTTGCAGGTTTGCATCCAAAGCATCTCTGTCCACCTCTGAGTACATGAACCAACTGATGAACAAGACAGATTCAGACTTTGAAGGTTCCAAATTTTTACATTGCAGTCTGATTTGATTTCTTCTTCATTAGTCCACTAAAGAACCCATTATCAGTATGGTGTTGTGCTAAAAGTGTCCTTCTCAGTATAAAATGTCATTTTTTAAAACATTTTTGAAGAAACCTCAAAAACATTAAATGTTATCAATGAACAAAAGGTTAAAATGGCCAAATACATAGTGGGGCACTGTAGAGAGACAGGAAAATGATCATAAAAAATGATTTTTTCGTCCATTCAAGACAAATGTTGTAAGTGGACCTTTGGGGAGAAAAAAAAACAAGAACAAACAGAGGATATGGGCTCTTTAAGCTCAATCTGAAAAGCCCTTCACATGTTTAAAGCCCAGTGGTTTAATATCTCTGCTATTCCCGAGTGGGTAATTGTTTCGCTGCTGCAGACAGAGAAACTGTCGATCAAGTCTTGCTTGACCTTGTTTCTGTGTCTGCTCTGACCTCCGGAAATGTACGGCAAAGATCATATCACACAAAAGCAATACCCGCGCAAACGGGCCCCCAGCCGCAAATTGATTCGGCTGCATGGAATTCGCTCCTGTCTCACAGAAAGAAGAAGTGGGGAGGAATGAGGGCTTATTATTATTCTTTTTTTTTGTATCTTTCTTGCGAGTCAGCGCTGAGATGTGATTTTTATCATTATGAAATGGCGCTCTGCATATGCTGTCGGGGTTTCTGTGCCGGTGATAGATAGCTGAGCGACAAATAAGCTGTTGAGTGCGGCTGGCGGTGTTTAACACATCCTCTCTGCCGGGGCACTGATAGCAGGTTCAATTGTCTGCGGTAATGGGCCGAGGGGAGCGGGAGTTGCCGTGGTGACATTGCCCGGAGCAGGGCCGCCGCTGCAGCTCATCTCGTGCCACTGCCGCCCCTTTGTCCCAACGGCAACGCAGGATGGGAAGCCAGCAGACAAGATGGTTATCCCGGCACTGTCCAAAAGCCGCTGTTGTCCAATAAATCCCCTAAATTGAATTTAAAAGACTTTCAGATTGTGCTAGAAACTCTGTAGATGTCCTTGCAATGGACCGGGGACCAGTGGCCCAGTCATCTAATTAAAATTCAAGCCGAAAAAGAGTGTGCTTTGATCAAATCAAACTTTAATTAGCGAGGATAACCCCAAGCTACTTCCAAACGACTGAAAAATCGGAGGAATCGGGGACATTCTTCCTGCTGGAGAATTCATCTTTCTCACAAGACATGCAGGGTGCCCTACAGAGAGAGATGCTCAAGCATTCCTTTTGCTTCAAATGGATGAAGCACACATGAAGAACAAGCACGCCCAAAGTCATCGATGGTGTATTGATTACAGACAAAGGTGTTCTGATGGACAGCAAAGGACAAGATATGACAGGAAACCCACAGGTCCATCACTGGTGCTTATGGTGGCTTTGCAAAAGCTAATGTCAAAGGTCTGACCAGCCAGAGGTGCCTGCAAAAATCAAATTCCCTCAACCTTTTGGATCACTCGAGCTGGTGCTAAATAATTGATGGGGCCAGTGAGTGGTGGCAGTGGCAGTGGCAGTGATTTGATTTCGGAGCCAGTCTGAATGGGTTCAAGATCCTTACAGACACCCTGCGGAGGGCCAGAGAGAAATGTCAATCGTACCTCATCTACAGACAGGGGCTTCACCGCTACACCGAGAGAGTAGCAATCTCCAGGCAATCTGCAGCTAGTTCACCATCCACATTTAATGAGACACACACACACACACACACACACACACATACAACAGCTACAAAGACAGAGAGAGACAAAAAAGTGCTCAGCTGCCACAAGTGTCAGCTCCATCCCCCACGGTGGTCCATGAGAACATGCTGCAGACATATGATGAGAAACAAACTCTCGATGTCCTTACATTTTGAAGTAGGCCATTGTGTTTTTCTTCATAAGAGGGGGCTTGAGACCCCATTCTGAAAAAAACAGGTTGATGGCACTCAACAGTTTTACTAGCATTAAGGGACATTTTTCCTGTCGCACATTAGGTTTGGTCCATGAGTAGTGACTTTCTGGGAAGGATCTATTGAAAGAGTAATTTTCTCAACCCAAGGATTTCTACCTGAAGGAGCAACATGAAATTCCAACAGTGATCAACGATAATATGGCAGACAGTTACAGCAATTAATGTAGAGGGTAGGAAGCAAACGACTAATTAAAGGAAGAAGCTGCAGTCTTACACAAAGTTAATTATCAAATACAGAAACTATGTCTTACTGTCAAAAATATTGCTCTGCAATTATACTGCATATTACTGGCAGTTCATGCCAACTACAGTGACATACTATGCTGTGAAATGTAGTAAGATCAAACACAGGTGGGCATTCTGATGAAATGTTGCCGCTGTTTTGATGCATAATGTCATGGCATGCTAAATATATCATGGTTATTGTCAGCAAGTCTGGAACACTGAACAATTACATATATCACAAGAGAAATACCTGTTTAAACTGTTTATAGACAGCACCCGAACAAATAATAGGGCTAGGAAACATGATATTCATTTCTACTGTGTTAAATCTATCATAATCATGGATATTGTCAGCAATTAAGGCACACTTGACTTCATGTGTCATTACAGAGAGAGCAATATTATTTCTGTTAATCTGCATTTATTGTAGTGCAGTACATCTATATTTTAATGC
>JBBMFX010000101.1:32668515-32688833 GCA_037832545.1 Rhabdalestes septentrionalis | reverse complement strand
AGAGAGAGAGAGAGAGAGAGATCAAATATGCATGTGCGCGCACACACACACACACACACACATCTATACACAAAGATAAACAATGTGAATTTTTTTCACAATTCTTCTCCGGTGAAGAGCTAGTCCATTCTTAAAGACCAGGGAAGTTGTTGTCAAGGTATGCTGACTTTAATAATGCATTCAACCTCTAAGTGCATTCAACCTCTCGTCAGTGAGGCTCTCAGCAATCACAACTACATTCAGACAAGACTGCAGATAAAGTAAAACTCCTCTTATAGATACAGAAATACGAACACAGACCCCACCACCTACAATTTCAGTCACTGACAAGGTATAAGCCCATTCATAGTAATCCAAATGGGTCAGCTGAATTCTCTAAACCCTTTCTGACTTGTGACTTCATTGCAAGCACAAGGTCAAACACATTTCTACTCCAGAGCCAGAGAAAGAGAAAAAAAACACATGTTAAAAAAAAAAAAAAAAAAACCCACTATTTAATGTTCTGATTCAAATTGAAAAGCACTCGGCTCAATATCCAAAATCCAATTCAATTGCAATTGTGTTGGGTAAATAAGGATGGATTGTTTGTCTGTTAGGAGGGTGTGCAGTGAGGATCCTCTGCTTAAATGTAAAGTGACAGATGTCCCATTCTCTGTGGTGGAGGACTACATCTCTCCTTAATGAGCCTGTGGAGAAAAGTCACCTGAATGAAGAGCAGATTGCAAAGGTTGGTCTGAAGGACAAGAGCGCAAAAGTGAGCAAGTATAACCAAGTTTGAATCATGATAAATGATACAAGGGAACCAGAAGCTGAAAGAAATTAGTCGCAGTTGCTGACAAGTAGATACTTCTCAGATTATGGCCACCCAAGAACACTTTCTCCCTGGCGTAGGTACATCTGTCAAGGAATAAGTTTGTGTCCCTGTCCTTCTTTGTTGTTTCTTCCTTTCTTTTTCCTCCTTCATTCCATTGTGTAATGTGTTATTGCATTTCTTTGCTGACTCTTTCCTCATTCATTTGCTATTAGTCAAAGTATATATCTGGCCTCCATGCTGGACAAATAATGCATTCTAGTAGTGTAACAAAATGAGAAAAACGATGTTAAACAAACTAATTTCGACATAAATGTTTCCCTGTCTACATTTTTACTCTGTTTTCTTTCTTACAATATCCTTTTCCTTATACAGCCCATGAGTCTCACGAAACCTCAGCCTAAAGTTTAGCATCACGTTTCTGCACCATCTTTACTCATCTGCCAACACCTTTCCTGAGCACAGGAATTGTTTTTAACAAGACAACCAATTCAATCCCAATAAACTACGTGCAATAACTTATTTTTGCTCATGATTGTTCATGCACCTAGCATTACAGTCTCAGTTTCACATGTCAGACGAAGACATAACTGATATAAAAATAAATAGATGCAGAGACCGCTCTAGAATACCATTCTCCTTGCCTGTTAAGCATAACAGTGGAGGCTTCTGGCACCTTAACAGGAGACTGGCACCTTAAATGAAACACGGTACAGAGGGATGAAGGGATAGAGAGAGGGCTAATGATCTGTCCCCATGTCAATATCTCTGGGTGCCAACCTGCCTCCCCTTGGGCAAGAGCCTGGACATCAAACCTGCAGCTGACGCACCACTTTTCCCGAGAAGCCTTGTCTGCACCCCGCGTCAATACATTGAACTTTTCTACCAACTGTGGACCTACCGTCTGCAGCCTGATGAAATACTCCCCTACTCATTTAAACACTTGCTTAAAGTCCACTAATTGCTTCTTTCTAAGCGATACCTTCAGCCTGTTTACCAGGACATGTTGTGGCATACATACATAATACAAAATATCTTAAACTTTCGCACAGAACATCAAAAATTGTTAGTGAAACAGCTTTTTTCATGGCTACTCTATCAATATAACTCATATAAATGATCATGAAATATATATTACATATAGCCAAACAACGTCAAGGCTATTTCATGCATTATTAATCGCTGTCAGAACAAAAGTTTTGTGTTTTGTGTGTAGAGTATCTTCATTAAAATAATTTGTATTGTCTGAGAGTTCATGGAATATCAAATCAATTATTAATGGTCAATTAGTTCTAAAAACATTCTCTATAAATGGTGTGTGCAACATTTCCCCACTATCCAAGCCATCTCCTCGAGCACAGTCATGCGAGCTATAATGCATGTTAAGTTCTAGTGTTTGTGGTATTTGTAGTACTGTAGTCATTCAAACACTATTATGCACACCATCTGAACACCATCACGTAACAAAATATACCCGAAAGAGGTCAGTTACTTTGGTACAGTGTTCTCACGTGTAAAGCCACCAGTGATTTAACATGTCTTTGGATTCCGAAGCTGGGGCACCCCTGCTGTCTTTGAAATAATAGGCCTATTTCCTTTTTTCAGAATTAACTCAATGAATTAAACTAATCACATATTAAATAACACTGAGACTTTTCATATTCCGCTTTACAATTTGTGACTGAGACCATAGTGGATATGTGAGCTGATGATTTGGTTTTGCTTTTCCTCTGTAAAGGAGTAAAACACTGTTTGAGCATTAATAGGGCACCATATGGGGGAATCGGAATGATCATGGAGAAAATGAATTACATGTACATTACACTAAATTCACAATAGAAAAAAATGAACCTATTACAAGCTGCTTTGTTTCCACTGTAATTTTTTTTATTAATTTATATTTATTTGAATATACATCTACACACACACACACAATGGAGGGAGTGTTTGCCCCTATTTGCCGCCCTTCCTCAAGCGCCACCCTGACTTCCTGCCTAGTTCGCCTATGACACCATGGGCCTGCCTATGTATGTGACATTCACACTGACAGGTCCACACAGAAATTGCAGAAACTGAATAGCAGAATCCATTCCAGCAGATGCCATTACCCTGAGGTCCATTTTAAACCGAAGGTGTCAAACAGCAAACAATTTACTGACCCTCTTTAGCTGCTAGCACATAAACAACGGCCACTAGAAACCCCTTGGGGACAGGAGCAGTTCCTGAATACGACTGATTAACTAAGCTTCAGGCCCGTGTGTGTGTGACCGGTCCGAGCAGCAGACCTGGTCAGCAGCAGCAGTGGAGAAAGGGGCCGCTGTGCCCACAGGGTGTGTGGGGGCCATCGATCCTGCTAGGCCATTAGATACAAAGATGTCAAGGTAGATTACTCTCATAGTGCTGCCGTTTGCAGGTCAAGTGTTTTGCTGGTCAACAATAATCAGAGACAGCGGGCGGTGGGATGATGGGGCTGTGTCTGCCTGATAAATAGCAGCAGCCCGCGCCACAGAGCAGCCGGAGAAATAGAATGCAGCGGCTGCCGGGCCCCGTCGCCTGTTAATGACATACGTGGCGCGAAAGCGGTAAATGATTTTGTGCCGAAAATGGGATAATGTGTCATACAAGTCAAAATGGATGAAAGGACGGGCAAAATGTTCAAAAGCAACAGGCAGCGTCTCAAGCCGGAAATCCAACCGGCACGCCTCTCCCCCCTCTGCCTTTTGAGGCACTCCTTCATATTTTACTCTCACTTCTCCGGGTCACAGCCTCCTTCATCACTCTGTCCAAATAATTCGGCAATAACGCAGCACATTCATCTTCCAAACAGAAGAGGTGTCGCAGCTCACAATCCAAACTGATCTCCCCTCTTCGCTTCCTTTTCAGAGCCTTCAAATGTCCACTTATATCACACATAACACATGCTAAAATAAACCCTGTGGATGAGTTCCAATCGCTTTTGTTTTCAATTTAATTAGTTAACCTATTGACTTACTTTTGTAGCTAATTGGCTAATTTATCAAGGCTCCAAAGTTCACATTTACATGACAGATCTTCTTTCACATTTTTTTTTTTTGCTCCACAAAAAGTAATATAGTAGTTACAGAAACAATTTAGTACCTAAAAAGTGCTTCCTCCAGAATATAAGCAAATATTCAAAGTGCAAACACTAAGTGTAGTAGATAACCTTTAAGTGAGATGAATACATGTGGAATAACGTCCTTTACTGCAGTCTACAGTTTATAATGCTGTCGTGCACAGCAAATTAAAAATATACCACTGGCACCATCATCGAAGTCCTGTCTGCACCTGAAAGGTCTTCATTTATGGTGCAGTGAAACAGAAGCTACGTATCTTACCTCCAGTGCTCCCAGTACACTTTCACATTTACATATTCAGCAGAGCCTCACAGTCACTTGAGTAAAATGTAGTGTCTGGAACCTATTCCAAGCATGCTTACTGGTCCAACAGTGTCATTCCTGCCTGAACCATCAATCATCTGTGTGCTACCCACTGTGGTGTGAGCCACAATCCCGTCCTCCCACAGTTATCCCACAGTTATAATAACGTATTGTTTGAATTGTTTTGTGAATTATCCCCTATGGACTTTGGATATGGACGTTTATATAACAAAAACCTGTATCAACATTTTTTCCCATCATCATCATCATCATCAACACTGTCGACCTCGCCGCCCTACTGTTGTAACCTTTTGTTTTATTTGATGTATGTGAGGTTTATAGTTCCAAACTTAAGTGTCCTTTTGGCCATTTTGGATGGTCAGTCACGACTCTACAATGAAAAAAAGAAGAGATAGCAGAAACAACGATTATCTGGGACAGTTCCACTTCTTCATGCCAGTCACTCGGTGTTCTCCCCACCAATTGCTTGATATTAAGCTCTCTTGTCATCTGATTTAGATCGTGGAGGCCAAAATGTGCGAGGAGAATGGGACAGTAATAAAATATGGGAAATAGCACCACGAGAGCAGAAGTTGCGGACAGAGCCCAGCACTGTTGGCTATAACTCTTCAGGCTCTGACAGAACTTGGGATGAGCTTTTTATTTGGTGACAGAAGTTAGACGACGCCATAACGAGAGCGGACAGGAGAAAGAGAGAGAGATGACAGCGAAAAAGCAGCAGAGGAGTGCTTTCAGATAACACTGACATGCAAGCGTTCAAATTTTTGCTAAGCTCCTCTGAGCACAGAACTTCCTGAGGATCTTCGTTATGATGATGGCTGTTGCTCCCAACAAAGCATTTATATTCTCTCTCTAATTTTCAGCTAAACATCAATGACAGCCCCTTCCCCCAGCCCTAAAAATGGCTACGATATAAAATTGCAGGTCTTCATGTCTATATTTTCAGTAAAATTGGTTATAAATATTATATTGATTCTGTCCTAACTAACCTCAACCTACTACTTACAATTTGTCCCCAAACTGTACTGTTACATAGATGCATTAATAGGAATGCAGGAAAAGCAACATCAACCATCATATTTCTTTATAAACAGAAGAACTGCTGAAGAGGTTTTGGTGAAGAGGGTTCTATATTATAGCCAGTATTCTAATGAATATGGCAAAATCTTTTTTTTTACAATCCAAGCATAGCACCGAGTTCATATTCAACAGACGATCAATAACAATAGCCTCGCTCATGCCTGGCAGATCCCTCTCCCTGGCCTTCCTCCAGAGAGTGGGGAATTCAAACACACAGCCTTTCTAAAGGACTGAATTCTGTTCCTGGCGCAGGAATACAGCTTCCCACTGCATACCAGAGCTATCGGTTTCTCACCAGCAGCATTTAGTTAATAATTCATTTGGTGTTTGACAGAAAGATTCCGAAATATTTTAAAGAGTATCTTATGATTTTTAAAAGGGATGCGTATGAATTTAATGATGCAACTCTGACAGCAGACCTTGATGGTTATTCAGACTCCTAAATATGTCTCTACACGCACAGATGCTTAAAGATTATTCACCACAATCAGTAAAACAACACGCATTACATTTGTCCTTCCATTAAAGTATTTAACATATGTGGATTAATTCCCTCAAGAATACTGGGATAAATTCACACTGCCATGTGAACGAGATTTAAAATGATATGAACAGATGAAAAAAAAAAAACCCCAAAGAAACAAAGACTATAGGGAGAGGGAAAAAGAGGAGGAAAATGGATGAAAGAAACAGAACAGCTTAAGCAGTGCAAGGAGCCCAGCAGGGAGTTGTTTTGATCTCTTCTGGCCCCGAAATATTTCATGTAAGGTCATGAAGTAATTAGCAACAATATTCCAGAAGTTCCAATTGCTGTTGTTTTTTTTTTCTTCCCGCCTTTACTTTTCTTTTTTTCTTTTTTTTTTTAACAAGAGCCGATATTTTTATCAACAGCGCTCATTAGGTTTTATTTGGTGTTTGTTTGTGAGAATAATCGGGTTCTACTAGATGGGAGGGGGATGCTGAAACTGAAAAATCCGCTACATGGCTTGGTATCACTGTGGCCATTACAGTGCAAAATGAATTATTTACAAGAGAGCAGCTGACAGCACGGAGAGCACAAAAAAAAGAAGTAAAAAACAAAAATGATCCCTGCGCTCACAGTCACATGGGGGAAAAAAAGTCATTCACAGGTTTGATTTGCTTTTCCTGACAGCTGCAATACACAGAATTTGAAACAAAACCAGCGGCTAACTTGCTTTATGTTTATGAAGTCTAGGGCAGGCCTGGTGTTTCACAGGACAGAGAAGTCTGGGAGAGTAAATAACAGCGCTGTAACTGGGAGACGGCTCGATGATGTACCACTTATTGAATCTCTGAGACAATCGCTTTACTGCATAGTATTTTCCAGCACTCTATTCCTATGGGTACGCCAGTTTTGCGTTGGAGCTGGGGTTTTCTAGACATAAAATAATGGTATCATGCATGAGCTGTTTCAAAGAGGGAAGGATTTGCAAGGGAAAGGTCAGGCAGAGGCTCAGACCCAGAGCATCATCATTAAAGCATTAATAAGAGGTCATGTCAAAAGTTTCCTGCCGCATAAATGGAGCAGGTCATATTCCACCAAGTTATGTGTTACATCATATAGATCACGAGATCTTGTGCTTGTATGTGTCCGAAAACACAATAAGTACGCTGCCCTTACTCTCACGTATTTCAGAAGTAATATAGGGTTACACAATAGTAACAGAAGGATGAACGGGTGAGGAGACGCTTACACTGGAGTTTGAACCGAAGAGATGCAGAGGCAGCTGAAATGGGCGTTGTTGGGTTTCCCACACTGGTGATTACTCATGGAGCAGCTTTTGTCAGTGGTAATGATCCTCACCCTGCTGGCTGTGGTGGGAGTGGAGCACTGTGGAGCTTTCCGGCAGGGAGCCTGTGGGAGACGGTTTGGATAGCGGAGCTTTTTTGCTGGCTAAAGCGGTTGCTCTCTGTGGGAAGAAGACCCTTTAGGGCCAACAGGGCAGATGCCAAGGCTCTTTTCTGTTTTCACTGTTTGCTTACAACAGCTACGGCCATGTGTAGTGGTGGAGATTTAGGTGTTCACGGGGAGGAGGGTGTTTTGCATGTGGACGGGTAGCGCTGGATGAGGCTGAGAGTGGGCAGCCTGGCACAAAGACATGAAAAAGGGTAGGTAGAGAGATAGAGGGAGGGATGAGAGCGTGATTCACAGTGAGCCTGGGATACCGGCAGCAAAGTGGGTCAGGTTGGCTTAGTTTGATTACTGCAGTGGGTGGCTGGAGGCAGCCCTCCAAAAGCAACTCCATCACATACGTTCTTTCTCAGGGTTCTCATCCTCTCTTTTTTTTCCCTCTCTTCCCCTGCCGAGGTGTAGCTAAAGAATCCGGTTATGTGGGGTGCTTCAAAGCTGTGCATGATGCCTAACATTCACCACTGCTGGAGCCTGGCTGAGAGAAAGAGAATGTAGTTCGAATGTGGCTTGGCCAGCACATTTTACAGTAGCCGAGCCGAGTTTGTGAACTTTGAACTCTCTTAACCCACGGTACGCAAGTCATTGAATACATGCAGTGTCGTCTAATAAACATCGGCAATTAACGGGGGAGCTATGGGGCCACTCGTTGGCAAACATAAAGGGTATGAAGAGACAAGAGTGTCCAAGTACAATGTAATTCTGATTAATTTTATTGATGCACTCAGCATAGTTTGCGCTTCTTACATGTAGCATTAGAGCTAAATAAATAAATAAAGGAGACCTCGCCTTCGCATGACAGCACCATCCTATTTAGGTGCAGGAAGAGAGATGATAACCCCTTAAAAGGAATATTAAAGCAGGTATCAAAGCCTAACCTGATTAGCGTGGTGCTGAGAGTGCTGCATTGTGATACCGTGCTGACACGTGAAGGGAGAGAGAAGCATGCACACGCACAGCGCAGATCACTTTCTTAAATTTGGCAGAAGTGCAACATATGGCCGTTCAGTCTACCCCAGTTTTTTAAGCTTCTCAAACTGTGATTTGTGAGCTGGAAATGGCTAGCAAGCAAAAAAGAGCTGAAGGGGGGGGGGAAGAGATAAGCACACACACACAAACACACACACAATTTGCTAAAGACTGAATTCCCTGTTCTGTGATGGCATTCCACCTGAATCTCATCTGACATTCCAAAAACAAAATCTTGCACATTCAAGACCAATCCACCACAACATTAAAAAGACTGAGAGGTGAAGCGAAAAAAGCATCGATTATTTCATGATAATGGCACCTGTCAAGAGAAGGGATACATCAGGCATGAAAAGTCAGTTCTTGACATTGTGATGTGATGACTGGGTCAGAGCTTCTCCCCAGTGGCATGTTGTGTCTGTTGGTTAGAGCTTATAAAAGGTGACCCAAGGAAGGACGAACAGTGAACCAGCTAAAAAATAATGGATGTCTAAGAGCATCAAGGGCACACTGGAGGCGTTAAAGGTAACCCATCTAATTGGATCCCTCAGAAGAGCAACTGTAGAACAAATTGTTGAAAAAGCTTATGCTGATAGAAAGATGTTAGAGAACACAATGCAACACAAACAGTGGTTCGGAGCTGCATAGCTGTAGATCAGGGGTGGGCAAACTATGGCCCGCGGGCAATGTCAGGCCCGCTGGTCTCATCCGTGAAGTCGCAAGGCGGGGCCGAGCGCCGGGTGGGCGGGGCTGAGCATGCAGGGTGAAGTTACTCAAAATACGCATTTGCGCTGTGAATACCACATATGCCGATGCATACAGGCACACCACTTCCTAGAGCTTAGATCAGGTCCAAAAAATAAAACCGATCCGACCCGAGCCCGTTGTGTCCAAGGCCAGCCCAACACAGTAACTGTAATTAGAACACATGTTCTCAACTGTGGGTGTGTTCGTAAACTCACACTCCGAACTCCGAGCCACTCAAATGCTCCTAGATTGTTTTACAATTTACTTTTATGGCAATTTATGGAATTCATATTTTTTGAGTTGCAGGGCTGCCAACTCAAAACACACGCATCTGACTGTTTTCACACGCTCTCACGCGGCACACCTCCAATTTCTCACGCTGAATTTTTTTTTTCTTTTTTTTTTCTATTTTTACTCCTCACCGGTAGGTGGACCACCGAATGTTGCAGCAATCCTCGGCAAAAGTAGAAAGCCCTGCTGTAGATGGTAAGAGTGCCCATATTAAACCCATGCCCACTGTTTCAGCCTTGTCGTTTACATCAGGTGGGTAGCCTGGTGAATGTGCATTATTTACCTTGGGGGAAGATGGCATCAGGATGCATTATGGGAAGAAGGCAAGTCAGCGGAGGCACTGTGATGCTCTCGGTCGTGTTCAGTTGGGAAACCTTAGGTCCAAGTATTTATGTAGATTTTACTCTGACCTGTATCATCTACATAAACGTGGCCACAGACTTAAGATGATAATGTCTAGTGGCACTTGCGTCTTTCAAAATGGTTTGAGGATCATGACAACAAGCGTAGGATGTTGACTTGACCTTTACATTTCCAAGATCTCAATCTGATCAAGCATCTGTGGGATGTGCTGGAAAAACTTGTGCAAATCATTTGATTCCGATCCCAACACTAAACATACAGGACTTAAAGGATCTGTTACTAAAGTCAGCCGGTCACCTGGTGACAGATATCACAGCACACCTTCAGGCCGTCCAATAATAACAGGTTCATCCAAGCTATTAGTCACTTTATTTTTAAGAGCGCAGGTTAAACACCTAGGTATCCATCATCCACCCTAAGTATTTATCACCACTACAACACAGTCATGCGTTCCATACTCGCACATGTTGAAACAGTGAGGTTAGTCGAAGGGATGCTGGAGAAAGGGAGAGGGAAATGAGAGGTGGAGATGCAGTTCCAGAGGGATGGAGGTTCCAGCATCTCACTGAATGATTGGTGCGATTAGCACTGTGGACAAGGTGGGTTGGTTGCGTTTTGAAGAATGACCATCCAGCGCGCCTATTGATGTGTCACAATGATTGAGTGCTGGAGAGGGAACGGTGTAATGGCTTCATCAGCCAGGCCTGGTGCATGCCACAATCTCATTCCCCTCCCCACAGCCCTGCCTGCCCAATCACTCTGCAAAAACACCCAAATTAAACAAAGTTGTCGGTCAACTTAACTTCAGCTTTCTCGCTCCCTCCTCTCTCTTCTTCCATTATCCTCCTTCCCTTCTGCTGCTCCCTCATTCTTCCCCTAACTCTCCTTTATCCTTTTCCTTCAAGGCCACCCTACTCAGCCAGCTCTTTCATGTCTTAACAAGCCAATTAAGGGGGTTGATTTAGTTTGTTCCCTGTTTTTTCCCCCCGTCTCTGCTTTTCTGGTGCTTGGCCTATTTTCAGCTCAACTCCACAAATTCCACATTCATGTCTACCTTGACTCTTTAAATTCATCAAGCTCGCCCACTGTCACAGCACTGACTGCAGATGATCACATGATGGGGGGACTGGGCTTTATCCAGTGGAGACTCTGGTTCCAATGCAGGTGAAAAAGAATTATGTCCATTGGTATTCCACGCTTGCTTGTGCTGCAATTTAACAGCACTAAAGCATGATAACAAGCTCAAGCTAGAGCTCTAACACTGGATGAATGGCAATGGAGCCAGCATTTTGGTCCACTGAGAAGGAATAAGAAAGTGACAGAGGAACAGAAACCCAGACTGGTCTATATGGGTTAAAATTCTACTTACTTGCACCGCTCTCACCACTAAAGACATAGAAGAGCTACAGTATGCCCACTGAGTGGACAAAGATGAAGACTTTTTCTTTCAGTAATTTCTTATACATTAAAATGTTGGGTAGCATACAGCCTACATATCAAACGTATAATATTGGACATTGTTGCATGTCTTCTCTATTTGGCCAAAACCCTGTATAGCCAAAATGGTAACAGAAAAGGTCCCAGTGTCAGATAACATTTCACTCAAGTGATTCTGGATGATTTCTCTAGGTCATTAATCACGAAGTTTTCAGACAGATTAATAGGTTGGATTGTATTTTCAAACGCCATTTTCAAAACTGTAGATTTTTGGAAGGTTTTGTTGCAACCGATAAAATGATCTCCCAGTTACCTTGTTTTTTTTTAATTAAAATACATGTTTGTTTATTTCCTACTCAAACAGCAGTGCTAATGTGTTTAGTCTGTAAAACGTAATGGCTGAATCTGATTCCAAATTTTTAATGTATTCAGCACATTAGAAAATTTCAAAACAACTTTTGGTTAATGTCAGGAGTCAGGCATTTTGGATCTGATAAACGTGCGCAGTGTGGGATATGCTACTAATATCCCAGCACCAACACAAACAAAACCGGCTAATATTGTTAGTAAATCTTGTTTTGATGGCAATCAAGGGAGTACAGAGCAAAACCATTGATCACATTTACTTTTTAGCTACTAATGAAATCATCAACCAGTGCCAGTTCGGAACTTTCCGAACTAGAAAAAACAGAGTAATTTAAGGGAAAGGGCATGCTTGTGAATTACAACAAGGTTTGTGATGGTGCAGGATGTTGGCTGAAAACAATTGGCAAAGATTTTAAGCACATCCTTCAGACCATTAAAGCAGTCTGAGAAACAACAGCAGCATTTATAGCAGTAAAAGAGTAAAGTAATGAAGACTGCAGGGAAGAGGGCAAAAAAGCGGTTCCATCAGTGGAAAGGTGTGATGATTTCAGAAATCTGATGGTTTCAGGTTTGTAACTGGTAATGATGGCCGTTCATGGCTGTTCATGCAAATCATAATGACCGATTTGACCCCTGCCTCACTACAACTGGAAACATGTTAACAATGCTGTTAGACCCCCGTGTTCCCTTGTATTAATTTTTCTCCATCTTGTACATTAGTTGAGATAGCCTGAGGCTATGCGGTCTATGGTTGAGTAAGTGCAAATCTGAAACAATCCCCAACGATTTATGTTTTTCCCAAGTATAAACTCATAATGATGAGTTTCATTAGCAAGTTTCAAGTGTATTTATTGGCCTTTCTGTCTCCAATTTGAAGCAGCACGATTCAGGCCCGTGCAGCAATAATGACCAATCAAGGATGTACATATGGTCTGAACAGTCCATATCAATATTTATTATCCATCTGTCACAGAGCGCAATTAGCTAAATCAGGATTTAGCAGCAGCTTCAGGTCCACTTGCCCCATCGAGCGGCGAGTTTAAACGGCGAGTGAACTGGCGGCTTGTAATGAACAAGATTATGAGCTTGATCTCCTTATCAACACCCTTCTGGAGTGTGTGATGGGGAGAGAAAGGTATCACAGTGAAGTTCATTAAATGAACACAATTCAATTTATTTTCAAGACTCTGAGATGAAGCTTTGGTTATTCTAGTTGACCTCAAACCATGGCAGATATATAAATATTAGAGAGGGAGAGAGAGAGAGAGTGGAAGAAGAGGGGGGGTGAGGTGGGGGGTGAAAGAGCGAGAGAGAGAGAGAGAAATGGAGAAAGAAGGGGGGGAATAATTGCTTCAACTTTCAACTCATTATCGTGGAATACACAATTAGAGAATGAAGCCGTAACTTAATTAATCTTACTTTAAAGTGCAAGCCTTCAAGGATATGTGCGAGAGTTTTCCATGACAGATTTCTTTCCAATTATATGACATTATCAGAACCTGTGCTAAATGCACACCCCCACTTTTCTGGTCAGAGCTTTCCTGTCTCCAATTAAAGAACTTTCGCAATGCTGTGTGCAGTGATACATGACACTAACCTTTTCTTGGCTCCGTGCTAATTAAGGACAATTTCATTTCCAACATTGACTTGCGCAAAACATGAGGGAGTCGACTCTTACCCATATGCTCATCCTTATTCCGGTCCGATCGGATTCACCGCGCATCCCTTTGGCAGAGTCCACCTGAATTGGTTATCTCACCAGATCGCCTGAGGGTCCGAACATGGGCTACGAATGGCTTACCTTGACAAGTTTAATGTTATTTTCCTGGCCATTCCCCATGTGCCACGGAGCCTCTGAAGGACTTTCTGTCCATTTAAATATATACATGTACATTAGGTTCATAATTGAGTCTCATCCAGTGGCAACTTTGTTAAAAAAAAAAAAAGGCCTCATGGGTAAAACAGTGCGGCGAACAGAAGTGCAAGAACCTCCCCTACGCTGCAGGGGACATATCACAGAGGTTTGTTCCTCGACTAATTAGACCCCTTTCAGCATGCAGTGTTAGGGGGAAAAACATTCTGACAATGAGAAATTTGGTGATCATTAGGAGCTGAGAGGACGTGGTGGTAATGACGTCCTAGCACAGCGATCCATAATTGAGAGAAAGATTTGAAAAAGCGCATGCAAATGGCCTCCGCAACTGAAATGCACCAGTGCCTTCTGAAATGCAGCTTTAAGTAACGTTCTAGGCCACTCCAGAAAGGAAAGGGATCACACTTGTTAGGTCAAAATAATGAAGACACAGCTTCTGTTGACAACACTGCTTTTAGCGGAACGGGAATTATAAATAGCGCACTGTGAAGACTTGAAGTTGGAGCGCAAGTGGCCAAACCACAGCACCAGTCATAGTCCAACAGGGAAATAATAAGGCAGGACCCAAGCGCTTCCATCTGCTGTGGTCAGTCTTCCATAACCCTACACCTTCTGAAACTTGTTGTTGTGTGCCTGCCACTATTTTCAAAGCCTTGCTGCTGCTCCTCTCAAGCGGCAAATGCAAACGTCAAATCGGATTAGCAGGGACACCCCACCTGAATGCAAACTGTGGCCCTGTCCACCACCATCACCTCTGTTGTTTCAGGGTGTGACAGCTATTCCATTGTGTTGTTTCTATGATTGCGAGGGAATTGTTTTAACCCCATGGCCGGAGTAACACATATGACCGTCATCAGCAACGATCCTGCCATAACGCTGAAAGTCAGAATCCTTTACCATCAAAGTCTGGGATACATGCGATAAGGGAACACAGATGAAAAGTGTTTTTTCTTTTTGTAATTCAATGAGACTGAACTTTTTGTACCTGAAACTGCTTTATATGGGCGCTCACCTTTTTTTTTTTTTCTTCAATTTCACCGCAGCCAGGTAAGACACGCTAAATCTCACGTAAAAGGCCCATAAAAGTCAAGAGACAAGATCTGAATCCAAATCTGAAATATAATCATCCAGCATGAACCATAGCGCAACTCAGAAGTAGAGCCTCTCCACAGGCTCCCCTCAGGCAAACTAAAGGAAAATACTCACATCGAGCCAGAGCCTCAGCAGTCCTGGCAGGAGACGGAGGCTAATGCCCGCAACTTTTGGAGCGAAACTTGGTGCGAAAAAACGCTTGCATGGCACAAGTTGGACTCATTCATTCACATCCATTCATCACTGAGGTAAGCTTCATAAAAAAGACACATCAGATTGCAGACTCTCAGTCAACAGCTGTCTGTTGTTTAGGGTCAAAGAGTGGTGAATACCCAAAGGCAATATTGCAGAGGACATATTACTTTGCTGGCTGGAGATTAATGAACAGCAGTACTGCTCAGGAAGAGCATTTTATTCATTTAAATGGGCCATGCCGCCTGCTTTCTGTAGCTACCAAGAGCACAGCAGGAGGAATTTGTAGACAGCGAGCATCAACAAGGGCACTAAAACTTAACTACAGTGGTAGAGAGTTATGGAAGGCAGTATGGAGCAGGACGTTAATTACTCACAGTGCAAGCATCACGGATCAGGGAAATTACAGGTCAAGAGCACCCAGCAGTTCCCCATTATTACCATCCATCCAGCCCACAGCAAGGAAACCGCACACCAAAATCTGCTACCACACCGAGGGCTTGCTTTTCTGTCTCCCTTTCGCATGCGTGAACACGAATTTCATCAAGTACTTCAGTGTGTTTCCCTCAAAGGGTGAGAATAACTACTGAAGTCGTTTTTTTATTTATTTTATCCCTTCTTTTTATTTTTTTTCAGTCCTTGTCAGAAGAGGTTTACCAAATAGGGTTTAGTAGGGTTTCGCTCCTTGATTATGAGCTATGTTCAAGACACTCAGATAATTCTCTTCAAGGTAGTTTAAAAGTCAGTACTTCACTGTAAGAACAAGTGAGTACAAAAGAAAGTGGCGTGCTGCGATACAGAGGGTCCCTTTGGTCCTCACACATTATTATGCTTATTATGCCTATACAGTGAATACCAAATCAAAATGAACACAGATCTCGTAAACAAAGATGCCTTTTCTCTTTCTCCCACTCTAACCCTCTTAAACACTGCATGGAATATTTCAGAAGATAATTCTTCAGATCAAAGTTGAGCATAAGTTAGGATCCATCATCAGAGTCGGTTCGTCAGAAGTGAGATGTACCGAGTGATAAAAAAAGCTCATTTTTTTCACATTTAAAATAGGTGAGCATGACTGTTTTTAACTGGCTGAGTGATTTTCTATTAGTCACAATCACAATATAAAAATAATAAAAAGTTTCAAAAATTCAGTTTAATATCTTGAAAAGTGAACTTCAAAATCAGTTGGTTATTGAAAGATTGTGAATTGACATGTTATCGCTTTTTCCAATAATGCGTCATTTTGCATGGCATGACTCAAGTGTTGCAGTAGCTTTCAAATACCTTGCATTTACTAGTCTCAGGTTCCTTCTGTCTTAAAATGACAAGACAGATCAAACAAAAACAAATCAATAGTTGTCAGTCATATTTGAAGCAGGTGGTAGTTAGGGGTGTTAGTAAATCATTCGTCTGTCCACCTGATGACCTGATGAGTTGCAGGTTCAAACTCCTACTTTCTTACATTGTGTCCTTGATAAAGACATTTAACACTCAGTGTCTCCAGTTGGACTGTCTCTGTAACTAATAAGGTCGTCAGTCAAATATCCAATTTACACTTTCGGAAAAAATCTGCTGGTTCTGATCTAAGCTGACTCTATTTGAGCATCTCTAGGATTAGTGGCCTGTTTTATAAATTAGGGAACAGACACATTACCAATAAGGTAATCACAGCTTTCCTGAAGATTTGGTGGAACTTGCACTATAACCAAATCATGTAAAATGATCTTATGATATGATGGCGAATAAGATCTAATTTACAGAAACGTGCTAAGAATGTGAAGTATTTCCTCTACCCCACCAAAAGAATAATAATCACGATTTTGGGAGTTTCTGCTGTTTATGAGTAATGTTGCCAAATGACCATCATTAATGATGATTAATATTTAAGAAATGAGTCCGTTTAACTATTACCATTAAAAGCTAATAATCACATTAAGCCTTTTTTTTTCAGTATCAGGCCCATACTGACACAGTTTTGACTGGAGCACCAAACAATCATTTCTACTCCATGAATGACTTTTACTTCATGAATGTGGTCCTTTCTCTATCTGCCTCTCTCTCCTTGTTTCTCTGAAGGGCCTCTCTGAGAGGTCACTGCCCCTCCTCCATCACTGGTGCCTAATTAATCACTCATTAGGCTAATCATCATTGGTGCAGAGGCTCCAGCATTGGCTCTGGGAGACCTCCCCAGCAGTGCAGACCGCATGGGCGAGGTAGAGGGGGAGAGAGAAAAACACGCTCCCATGGCCCGAGCTCCTTGCGATGCATGCTAAGCAGCTTGGTGGGCAATCTCCTGGAGCAACAGCTAGAGGCCATGGCTTGGAGTTGGCTCACAGCTTTCTGCTCCCCTTCATGTGTTCCTGGAGCAGTCCTCCAAAACTTAAAGTAAACTTTTCCATCTGCATGGAAACAGTTTAAATATGCCCCATAGAAACAGCACATTTTAAACGGGTCATGTTGTTGCTCTGGCGCTGTCCTCAGTAATCCCACATTTGGAGGAAGTTGGACATTCATGAATTCCAAATAATGGAAATGAGCCTAAAGTGCAGAATATCACACAGTTTTTACCTTTTATACAGGACAAACCATTAAAAAGCACAACTGTCAATTCGCATTAAGGTTGATCGTTCTATGTTCTCCTACCATAGATGTAAACACCCTTGAATTAAAGCTGATTTCCCGGCCTTTAACCTCACAGAGACAAACCTGTAAAAACTGCGTCACCGCCAAATTACTTGTGGACTATGCCATAAACTTTGACTTAAATAACTGTTCCTCAATCCTGCAGACAGACTGGATAACGCATCTGAAACCTTTTCCATTTCAACTAAGCCATGTGTAGGAGTGCAGGGCAATGAAAGCACATGCGATCAGGGCCAAGAGCTTTGAGGAGGCTATTTGTCGCCTTCAGATACCTCTAAGGAAATAGAGTCAGGATTAAAAAAGGTTGCGTTTATAGAGTTTTAGCAGGGCTTCCTTCTTCTGATGGCTGGTCACCTTTACTGTCACAGTGAACCCTTAAAATTAATCTGCACTGTAAAGAACAACCCAGCACACACTCGTATCTCTGGAATCGCTTCCAATGAATCTCGGTTGTCATAGCACCTTCCCAATATCGCAGCGGGGAGGAACACTCGGGTGCAGTTTTGCTGCACCACAACTGAGAAATACTGTTTGCACCTATTTTTCTGTCTCTTCGCCATTCTCCTATGAAGTTTCTCTGAAGTGTGTGCATGTGCGCGCACAAACACACACACACACAAACATGCACACAGGCAACCAATAACACACACACACACACACACCTGCAGAATGCAGAGATAATCAAAAGGCACTTTCAGCTCAGGAGATGGATGCATGCCGTATGGTCTATGTTCACGCTACACCTTGCCTCTTTCTCATCATTCCTTTGTGTGACCAATGCTTTAAGAAGATAGTGAATGCCATCAGCAGCAGCAGGAGGACAGAGAAAACACTACAGGCCTGCCCAGACTGTGTAAAATGGGGTAGAACAGAAGTTCAAAGTTTGAAATAACCCAACAGAAATATAAATGCAAAAGGATGTTGTTTTCTACTTTCCACTGCAGGCTACAGCCATATTATTTTTTAAAAGAACTTTCTATCACACACAGTACTGTGCAAAAGGCTTACGCAGCTTTGAAAACTATTTAAAGCAAGTAAAATACAAATAAAGTCATTGTTTTTTGCAAGTAAAATGCGATATAGCCACAGCGGAAATACAAGTAAACCCAAACAGAATGACTGATACGCTGGTTGAATTATTTATATTGGTCAGAAAAGTACAATAGTGCACAATTTTGATTCCTGACTTGTCATTGCACTACAAACACAGCATGGATCTGTCAATCAGCAGCTCACCTGGTCTCAGTTAACAAAGAACTGAGCAGCCAAACCATCCAAGTACTAAATGGTAACTGTGAGTATTGTTCTTTTGGAAATGGCCAACACATGCATCAAGTCAAAATATACTGTTTAAGATGTGTGGGGTTCACAAATAAATGCCTTGTGCCCAAATAAATAGCTTTACAAGTCATTGTATGTTTAGTGAGTACTGCATAAAATAAACATAAGATATTGGGCAGTACTGTATTTATAATCCTCATTAGTTTAGTTTGTTTGTTTGTTTTCAGGGCGCTAGGAGTGAAATTGCAGAGGAAGAAAATACCAAAAGAAAGCCAAAATTAAGTTTTTGGCCTGATTTTGAGCAGTGATATTTTTTAAACCGGTTGTTCAAGCCTTAAAGATGTGAGCAAGCAGGGCTTTATTGATCAGCTCCATCAGAGACATGAAATTCCTGGTCATTTGTTTTTCTCAAATGACCAGGAATGTTCATTTTGGGATTATGATAATTGATGGTAGTTATAATAGGAGCAGTATGATAGGCATTAGCTTCACTGAACGTGTAACTATTAAGAATATCAACACAGGCTGAGTTCTGATTTTAGTGATGTTCTACACTAAGTCCAGGGAGAAACAGGGGAAATGAATTCTCCCTAACAAGCTAACTATACAGCAAATACGGCTACTTTAAATACGCTGTTCATGAAGGATTGGATCAAAAGTAAAATGTTAAGGCAAAAGGATTAAGCATTAACGAATGTCTTGCAGTTTCTCTTGCAGAACGCATTCATATTGCCTTGTCTGCAAAGTGCCACACACACAAAACGCCATATGGTAATAAAACCGTAATCCAGACATAATTGGAGTTTTAACGTATGGTAATGTATTGGAGTTATAGGTGGGGGTTTTGGGGTGGGTTGGGGTGTAGTGTGGTCGCTGGGCTTATTGTGATGGGTTTTGAGGGTTCAGGTATATTGCATAAATGGTGTCGAAATTTCAGCACGGGAAGGCAACACTTCGAACGGTTATTGCATAAGCTCTCGTTGAGGTGTATGGAGATTAGTATGTGTGGGCTGGCCTGAATAATTTATGCCCACTGTTTGTAATGACGTGTTGCGCTTCATCCCTTCAGACAAAATCTTCATCCCACAGGCCATGCTGAAGCCGTGTGCAGCAAGCTTAGGGACTCGTCTTCCACAGTTTTTTACTTTTATTGCCACTTCCTTTTTTTTTCTTTCCTGTATATTCATGTATATGTTGCATAATGAAAATATATACCCACCTGGCATTAACCCCACCAGGCGTTTCCACTGTGCTGCTTCTGCTGCCGAACAAAATCTGCTGTTATAAAGTACTGAATAATGTGCTGAAATAAATCACATCCTTAATCGATAGTCAGCTGTTTAGAATGTTTATTTTGTCCCCCTTTCACGTTGGCGGTTTAGAGAAATGAGGGAAAGGATGAGAGGGAGAGTGAGAGAGAGGGCGGGAGGGGGTTGGGTGAGGTGAAATCAGCATCGACTGATTGTCTTTATGTAGGGACAGAGCAGACAAAACTCTCCTTCTCATTATCCCCCTCCGATAATGAAAATCAAGCCATCGGGCGGAATTTGGGGGTAGATTAAATAGCTAGACCTAGCTCTCTAATTGCTCTTTGTAAAATGTAATTACTACAAGATTTATGATTAAATCTCCAAGATAAAGGTATAGTGTAATCCATCAGTCAAGGCTGAAGTTGTGTTTGACATAGCTCTCCATCCACAGTACAACACATTCAATAAAGTCAAAAAAGAGTACAAAAGTGGATTTTACACACACACACACACACACACACACACACACACACACACACACACACCCACACACACACACACACACACACACACA
>JBBMFX010000101.1:32646481-32668415 GCA_037832545.1 Rhabdalestes septentrionalis | reverse complement strand
CACACACACACACACACACACACACACACACACACACACACACACACACACACACACACACACACACACACGAATAAGCCACATTCTATATCACACAATCAAGCTGTTGGACTGACTAAATTGTATTTGTGCTAGCAGTACACTTCCATCAACCTACTTACCTTCAAGCTGAGTGGTGGCTCCTCCTGCTGTTTACATTTATTTTGCTTTTTCGGAGGCTAAATATTTTTTTAAGAAGTCAAGGTGAAATAGTCTTTTAAAATGTGAAAGGCCCAGGGTACCAAATATAAAAGTACAGGCACAAATATTTCTTATATTTCAACTTATAGGCAGGTCTACATTATGAACAAAAGTTTGTGGACACTTGACCATCCTAATTATTTGAGCTTGTTGGACATCAAAACGATGGGCATTGATATGGAGCTAATCCCCTATTGTGGTTGTTGCAGCCTCCACTCTTCTGAGAAGGCTTTTCACAAGATGGAGTGTGTCTGTGGGAATTTGTGCCCATTCACTCGAAAGAACATTTGTGAAGTCAGGCACTGATGTTGGATGAAAAGGCCTGGCCCACAATCAACATTCCAGTTCATCCCAATGGTGTTTAGCTGAGTTGAGCTCTGTGCAGTCCACTGGAGTTTCTCCACCTAAAACATGTCAAACCATGTCTTTAAAGACCTCAATTTGTGCACAGGAGCACAGTCATGCTGGAACAAAGAAAAGCCTTCCTAAGTCTCTTCCCAACAATGTTCAAAGCATACAAAATCTTAGATGTCCTTGTATGTTCTAGCACTAATGTTGCCTCCAACTGGAATTAGGCCAAGCACAAACCTTGAAAAACTGTACACTGTTAGAGTTTTGGTTTCCAGGACATTGCCTTTAAAAGTGGAAGTAGTGAAAACTATGGCTGCACAATATGATTCAAATTTCAGTATTGCAGTATTTGCAGTTACATATTGCAATTTCAATACCTTTATATTAAGTTGCCCATATTATCACTTTAAAAAGTACAAATATTCATTCACTTCCCAAAACATATTATCTGTGTATTAATACTAAGTACAAAAAAAGCCCATTTTTTAATCACAGTTTTTGAAAACCAATATATATACTTGCTCAGGTAAGTGGTCAAGTAAGAACGAAATACATTGTCTTTAATGGTTAAGATTGGTCAACATCTTTTGTTGTGATAATTTTTGTGTTTATTTATGTGTCTATAGTCCCTGTGTCAGCTGTCCTGTGTTTCAGTAAATGATTATGTTAAATGATTGATTTATGTTCAATATAGGGTTTGTTTTTAATTTGCTCACAAGTACCCTCATGCTACCTGTTCCTATTATGTCCTTTTTCTATGTATGCTTTGTGTTTAAAGGCCCTCGTGCCTATATGTTTGGGTTATGTGTAGAGTCTGTGTATTTTATAATAAAATTCCATCAAAGGAACCTGCATCTTGTGCCTCACCTCGCTCCCCAAGCACGGCATGACGTGACACTCATTTGCACATTGCAGCCTTCTGCAATTTCGGGAGAGACCAATTTTGCAATAAGATTAATAGAAGACCCAGCTTTTGTCTAGAATGATTTGATTCAACTGTTTCAATATAGAAGCATAAAATATGTGGCAACAAGGAAAATAGACAGCTGATAAATTTGAGTCCCATTTTGAACACCAAGTTCTGCATACATAATGCAGTAAGGCATGACAATGTCAGAGATCCCCGTTTAAGTCGCAGCGCACATGAATCACAATTCAGATGATCCGTATAAGTATGTAAGTGCACACTTATAATGTGCATATCATACATTTCATATAACATAATTCAGAATAAATGGCTACTTTATTTAATTTTCTGCCAAAGAAACAGTCAGCGCTTTCCCCAGATTTGCCATCCATCACTGTCTGTCAACGCTGGCAGAGAGAGGGATTATTACACCCAGATTCCAGTGCAGTGGGTGGGAGGAATCAGAGGGGAGTTCATTTAAAAAGAAAAGTGGAGGCTTTAATCTCCCCCCAGTGCACAAATGCCCTAATAGGCATGTGTAGTGCGTTCTGTCACACAAGTGTTGGGCAAACAAAGCCCAGCAGATTGAGGGGGAAGTGAGTGAGTGAGCTTCTGCAACACACACACACACGCACACACAAACACACAGATCTAAACACTTAGCTGGAACTGAGCTGAGGCTTCTGAGTCACATCAGTGACTGCAATGGATGGAGAGAGAGAAAGCAAGGGGGGAAGAGTGAGAGAGCAGGAGAGTGAGAGAGAGAGAGAGAGAGAGAGAGAGAGAGAGAGAGAGAGAGAGAGAGAGAGAGAGAGAGAGAGAGAGAGAGAGCTTTTGTGTTTACATGGGTCTGGAGCGCAGTGATAAGATGGCTATCCTGGAACACGTGTTACCGAGACAATATGATGCCCCTTCGTCATTGTTGTCGTGTGAAAACTTTGAGACAGGAAAGGCGGTGAGCGAGAGCTTACGCCACAGAGAGTTGCCATTTCTACAAGAGCTTTAATGCACTATCGGCATGGATTTGAACTACACATTAAAGACCAGTCAGGGTGCGCTGCCAAGATATTTCCGGATTAGGTTTCATATTAAAAAGAACTTCCTCTGCTCCAAACAGACACTGCGCCTTTCTTTTCGGCATTAGGCAAAAGCTGACACAATCTAACCAAAATAGCACCATTTCACAGAGAACGCTCGACGTTACATCCAAAAGTACTTCAACAATATTAAACATGAAATCGCTCTCAGCTAATAACGTGAGGCATGGAAAAGTGATATTTGTTATAGTTATTGATGGTATGAATGTCACAAAATTGGAGATTTTACACATTTTAGTTTCCAATAATTCTGGGTTTTGTCAGCGGCGCATTTTTGTCAGCAATTATTTTATGGCAATAAAGCATAGAGTTGAAATGACAGCTTATTTCCATGTTACGTTACTCATATTTGAAATTGCAATACATAAGAGACAGGTTATTCATTAGCACCACTAGATTTATTTTCAGTATTTGATGCCCTTTGATTATACAGTTAATACAGAAAATACCAGCTCTGTGTGAGAAACAAGATAAATCAGGTTCAATGTGTTAAGCATCTAGCACAAAGTACTGATGGGCTGGACACTAAGATAAGATTTATGGTGCCATGATGTCTGGAACAAGAACTAACTGCAGAGATCATTAAAAATAGTTTAACTAAATTTATTGCAGTGCTCTTTCTAAACAGGTGTTTTTTTTATTGTTGTTAATGTTTGATTTTGGACTGGTGGCACCATTAAACTTGACAGGCAAAATAATTGTGTTGCATATTTAGCCCCACTATTGCCCACCACACATCACCCTACCACTATTGTGCACTCACATGATGTGACTGTTTTCCTCAGCACTGGTGTGAATGATCAGATAAAGCAGTGGCACATGCTCAGTAATAGCAGCCTGTGTCCACTCAGGTATGGTAGGAGTGTGCTGCAGGCCCAGGTTTTGCAGGAGAAAGCTGCGAATTGGATTTCCAATAAGGCTAATGGTGGCCCAGTGGCACAGCCACGGCCAAGCCTCTTCCTGGAATCAGCTAGGGGGTTGGCGATGTATTTTAATGCCCAGATGAATTTGTTTCCCCCTGTCAACTGTTTAGAAAACATCAGATAAATCAGGCCTGAAGATTGGTCCCCGGGCCTTCCGCAGAATCTCAATAGAGCCCCTTAACCACAAGCCAGGGCCTGAGCCAATTTTAGACACATCTCGAATTTTAATACAGCGCCAGCCGATTCTCCTGACAGAGCAGTTTTCCATGCGGGCTATATATTAGATCTGATTGGTCATCTGTCAGTGTTGTAGCTGCTTTGATTATAGTGTGTGGAGGTAACTTCTCTTCTATGGATGCCTTCAGCCTGACTATCAGGGTAAATCTATCAAAAGTTTTCACAGTGTTTGGCGAAACCAAGACTGACATTTGAATTGGCTCACAACTGCAGCAAAGTTAAGTCAGGCGTAATTTTCAAAATGATCACTACCGGAGCCTAATATGTAAATTTCAGAGGACATGGCCCCTTGTCATAGTACAGATTTGTTATGCAGTGCTTCGATCTGCTTTCCTGGAGTCATTCTAATTCCTGGAAGGCAGCAGGTTTGTGAAATTAACATTCATGCTATGACTGAAGAATAAGTCCAGGAAGAGCCAACTTTATTCCCAGTGCTTGTTAGGTAGGCATATGTGGCAGTTGCCTTGAAAGGTGTTAATTCACATGTCTTGTCAAATTAGCCTCCTCACTACTGCAACTATTCTTTAAGGCTGGTAGGAAAGAAGTGACACTGGGAGTGTGCAGAGATTTAAAGTTTACATCACAATGATATATTTACCAATGGGTATTTACAAATTTCCCTTCTTCTCTGCAAATGGCACCAAGTCAATGAGACGCTGTTAACTCGATGCTTGCTCTGGTGGTTTGCCTTCCATCTTAACGCCCATCAAAAGTCCTGACACTACTCTACAAACTGTCTCTGTGGGAGTCTGTTTGGTGGGTCCAACAGTACTGGTTGAAGAAGCCCGAGTGGAGGACACCATGTTAAGGCATGGATCGGCTCGCTGGTATTAAAATGGAAAAGCCACACTAGGGAGGCAGAAGCTAAGTGTGTCTAATCGAGATGAATGAGTCTGTTCCCCCAAGCCTCCCAGCAGACGCGGCTGTACCCGCGCCCTCCACACTTCACTCATTAATTACCATGAATTAATGGTTTTATCCACACAGAGTAAATAAAAGATTGTCACCCGGCTGTGAATCGAGTGCAGCTTTTATTAAATACTGTGAAAATGTCAGCCGGTTAGAGCCAAATTAAAGGGACAAACAGATCAAACTCCATTCCAATCAAAAATAATCTTCATGTTACAAGATTAAATTAGCCACTGCATGTCCCACCGAGGCTCAAGATGTATTGTGTCACTCCACTGTAATTCCTAGATTAGAGATGGCAGCCATTTGTAACCTGATCCTACAAGCACCTTAGAGACCCAGCCCCAAGTCACGGCTGTTTGCAAAATCCACCAAAAACGTGCTTATTGACTGTCAGTTCCAAAGAGGTTACAGTCATCTTCCTTTACTGACTTCAGTAGGCAGCCCTAATGTCTTCAGTTCAAGCCTGCTTTCAGCACAGGGAGTCTGAGTGGAGCTCATGGTCCTCCTACAGCGTGGCAACACCGGTGCTGCCCCCATGACTTTATCACATTTATGGCAGAAAGCATCAAGTCTTGCAGTCTCTTCTATGTGGACTCAATTTCCTCATGTCATCATGTACACAAATGTTGTGCAAGATCCAGCATTAAAAGCGGCATGGCACTGACTTCATCTACTTAAATGTGGTGCCAGCACACTCATTTCATCTGTGTCATATTAGCACTATAAATCATCCTTTTTAAACCTCATTTGTATGTCTCAGCTCAATGTTAAAATTTTAAAAGAATAATGTGTATTAATTACATTTTTGTCTGACAGACTGAATTCCTTCATTCAAGCATGTTTACCGAGCCCAGTTTACTTTCCTTGCCTAGAAATGTAAATGAACGCAAATAAAACCAAAGTCAATTGGAAGTCAGTCTGAACACTTCTCATTCATTTTCTGATTCCTGGTATATACTGAGCAAACTGCTACTGGATAATACTATGCTATAGTGCAAATTATGCAAATTATGCAAACAATAAAAAATCCTTAAACAATTCCGTTTTTGCTGCATTATTGCAAGGAAATCATTCTATCACCACCTGCCTATAAACTATTGGCTTAAATGTGAATACTGCTGTCTTCCATGTGGACTCAGTTTCCCTGAGTCAATATTTACACTAACATACTGTGCAGCATCCAACAGCTTATTAAGGGTGCTCATCCACGAGAGCTAAAACTGTCCATAGTCCATGTTTTTCATGTGTCAGCTGGGGTTATTAATACCAATGGCTCTTAAGGGGGTCACCTTTACCTGTACACTGTGAGAAAAGAGACAGACTTATTGAGGGAGAATAGGCTATTGATTAGAGTATTGATTTTACACAGCGAAAAAATCTCAATCAGTCGCCAGCGAGAGTTGCGAGAGTGAGAATGTTCCACACTTCAGCTTTTCCCAGAGAGGATGAGATGCACATGACATGTTTCTCTCTTGAGCGAATGTGACAGAAAACAGGAGATCCAGTCCAGGAGGCGGCAGCCAGGACGAGACAATGCAGCCTAAACATATACAACCCACCATGCGTTTCAAACCTGATGCATCAAGTGTGTCATGTGACATCCTGAAGGTTAAGTAGCTCAGATGGCATTGGTTTAAACCATGTTCAAAAGGTAAATATAGCATATATCAGTCACATTGTTACCAGAGCGTTTTACCTTGACATGGTGATCTGACACTGATTAATGTGTAAAAATCTAATACTCGCAAAAAACTAAAATATATTAACCAGGTCAGATATGTCACAGTCTATGTGTCAGTGGTTGAAATGATAGTTTTTAATATTTACAAAGCTTCCAGAATGGTTGTTTTCTAAGGATAGTTCAAGTCAAAGCTTTTAATCTTCATGGCACCTTTATTTTAGTTCTTCAAACATCAAAGAGGTTATTCAAACATACCTCATTGCCCGCATTCTTAAAGAACAACCAATGAAAGGTCTTTAAGGTGCCAAAAGCGGTTCCTCTACGGCATCACTCCTTTCTGGCTCCGGTATTTTTTTTTAAGTGAGGGATAATGCTGTGGGTTAAACACTGGCGGCGCTTGAGTGTGAAACTTAAGGATTTTGACTCCTTGTGACTTTGTGCACATCTGAATGCAGCTTATCTCAAGCAGGTTTGATCAAGACATTAGAGACCTGAGAGAGCAATGTGTGGAGGAAAAGAGCTCTCACAGACACATAGGGGAGAGGGCTGAACTGACAGTAGCATACAAAATGAATGCTTTGTCAGTGAGAAGAAATAAAATCAGTTGACATAAGCAAAAAGAAAAAAGCCCAATCAAAGTCTACACTGAAAGCTCCTTTCCGTCTTTTTTCCCCGCAGTCCTTCGAGGACAGACGATGGGAGGTTATACTAACTTTAGTTTAATTTCTCGAAAAGTGTGTCTCCTCAGCACTCAGCCAGGTCGACGTGGTTTTAGAAAAACAGCTTTGAAACTCTTTTAAAACTGTGTGGTCAAAGAGCAAGCAAATAAAATGAATGAAAAGACATTTTCCAAGGACATTTGCCTTCCAAAGGCATGTGTGGTTTGTGAGGACACCAGTCATTTCGCAACAGTCAAAAATAATTTCAACATGAACTCCTGGAGATCAGGGACTGTTTATCAAACGCTACAAGAGAACATAGGATTAGCGTAGGATTTCCTACAAATGTAAATATTCTTGAATTAAAGCTGAGAATGTACAGTTCAGCCTTATAGTCACTGTTGAATTTCATTTGGAATGTTTTGGAGTTCAGCAAAACAGCAGTGTAGCAATGCATTAAAACATAAAAATTATGGCAATGCAAAAATGTGACAGCGCATTGAGGCCATGCGTAATTATGCTAATTGATGTAAATGCATTGTTTAAAGTTTTAAACCATTGCCTGTCAACAACACAGTCCATCACATTCATCTCATACATCACCCACCCCCCCTTACTTTCTTCATAAATTATGCCACAACAGAATACTGAAGTCATATTTTGCATTCATATGTCATTCTAAATGGATGAATTACTAAATTAGGAAGTAAAACTGAATGAATTTAATTGGGTTCTAGAGTTGGCAGAATTTGTTTGTAAAAAATGTTTAGTATTTATTTTCCTTTATTTTACCAGGGTAGTCACATTGAGAAAGTAGTCTCTTTTGCAAGTGTTTAGTGAATCTTTGTTTTTCAGTCAATCTTTGTTTTTAATTCAAATTTAGTGTGAATGTACTATGAGCCCTGAATTGTCTATCAACCCAAATCATGTGCTGACTGTATTGTTACACCCTTAGTAAATTTATGAATATTATTGCCAGAATAACAAATCCATAAGTAAATGAAGCATTTTCTCACGAACATGCAATTTAGGATTTTATTGAAATCTTTCTCAACATAACATGCTGGCACAATGTACAAATATCGCAGTTAAATAAAAGAAATAATGAGGATACTGTACTGTCAGTGATGTTATTAGCCATAAAGGAACTGAGAACTGCTGATTACACGCAATAATTCACAATCCTCACAGTTTAATGAATACTAAACCCAAGGTCACCTGAACAGTTCACAGTTCACTCTCTAATGCCACTCCTTTATTCCCAGATTTGTCTGCAGTACACATGGTACAGGTCCAAAAGATGAAGTAAGTATTGCGGATATCTAAAAATGTCATCATTCACACTTCTCTCCCTGGTCTCAAGAGGTGCTTAATAACGAAAACATGCCCACAAAGCACATATGTCCTGTCCAAGTGCACCCAGCATCAGGTGATGCGATGGACACAGGATACACCCTGCAGAGAGGCCCGGCTCCTCATGTCAAATGTAGGGGAGGACTACAATGTAACACACCCCTCCTCCTCTCTCTCTCCCCTCCCTGGTATCCCGTGCCAGCCAGCCTGTGTGCCAGGCCCCCGATGCCCATGGCAGATGGCAGAGTGGGCGGCAGGTACCAGCCTCCTGGCACCACAAACATCTGTTATCATTACCAAATGCTAATTGCCATCAATCAGGACAGCACCTCCATGCATTTGTATGCGGAGTTCATAAGCGGAGGTGTCTAAGGAAGGGGGGAAGTGGGGTGGGGAAATAAAAAGTGATGTCTAAATTTCCCCCAGAGCGATGGCAGGAGTGCAAACTGCAGGAGGGAGGCTGAACTGGCCAAGTGTTACCCTTGTTAATGTGCAGCCCACAAGCACGTCTGCGAGCTAGCGGTCTCCCTTATCAATACTGTGTGTCCTTTGGTGTAATGGCATCTGCCCAGAGCACATGCCAAGCCCAGCATGAAGGACCAAGGTGAGGCTCAACAGATGTAGAGAATACCACAGCGCAAAATGGCTGCCACAGACTACAATATACACAGGCCATTGGAACACGCACTGGTCCATTCACGGGTCACAGCACCAAGCCTCCTTTGCCATTATTATTGGAACGGACAACCAGTAGGACATTATGATATGCTGAATTACTGTTCTGTACTCAATCAATAAAATTTCGTTTGAATGCTGAGTGTAAAAATGTATTGCAATCTATTATATCAGAATCAATACTTTTGTCAATATTCCACCACTGTGTAAACAGGTCATTCATTCACATATGTGTATTCAGTATAATTATTTCAAAATGATACTTAATCATACCCAAATACTCATTCACTTCATTTTCTAAGGAATCCTCAGAACTGAACTGTTGTGAGATCGCCCATTTCCACCCCTGATGAATTCCTGCAAGGTGTTTTTTTGCTGGTCACTGTGTGGAGACGTGGCTCTCTGTTCTCGCTCTGCTCTGGACTGCAGGTGGGTGTGTGCTGGCAGGGTAAGCCGGAGCCCTGCGTGAGGGCCCTGGGCTCCTCAGGAGAGAAAGTGGGCTGACTAAGCAGCACTCTCTTGGATGTGTCGGCTTAAGCCGGTGCCATGATGCCACCTGTGCCAAAGAAGAGCGCTGTGGTCGGCGTCTGCTCGCATGCTCTCGCTGCCTGCTCACTGCCGTCCATATGGCGAAAGCTCCAGGAGACAGGGTTGCCAGTCAAGGGAAATGGGTGGGTTTGAGGTGAGGGTGTCCATAAGCAACTCATGCAGCCCTACTCACACAACTCTAATAAAGACAACCATGCGCATGCAGTACTTCAACCTGTTTCCTGCAATTTAGTAATACTATCTATACTGAAATACAAGCATTGCTGTCATCATACTGCCATGTTAGTGTAAGCAGTATTCAAAGATTTGAATTTTATTCATATGTTCATGCTGGGTGCTTCAAAATGTTATATAACTGAAAGTCCTCTCTGTAACTCTGAATAACATTTACAATACTGTGGGAGGCATGGTGATGTAAAAAGAAGCACAACAGAACAAAACGTCCAAATATTCCCAGCTACGGGCTGTTCTTGTGGCCAAGAGTAACAATAAACAGGACTGAATTCACGTTATTGAGACCAACTTAACTACAGGCTGATGGGGCTCGATTTGCAGTGTATATTTGGAATACATCAGGATCATGAATTTAAACACATTTATGAAGTATTTGGGAGATGTCTAGTATTAGTTATTGGTGTTTTTTCACATCCTATTGAACTGAAACGGTACAAGGCAGTTTTCTCGCGGCCTGTTTGTCGAGACTGGCTTCTGCCAAAGGCACATCTGTGCCCACTTAAACGACTCTCTGCTGTGCAGAAAAGTGAGCACGTCAGTCCTCATATTGCAAATTTTGTTGAAAGACTCACCTGAAAATTGTCGTCATAAACACTCGTGCTCGTAAACACGGGCTCTATAATTGTAAAAGGGTGCATAAAAACGGGGCTATGAGGACTGCAAACAACACTCTAGTCAGAACATCTGTTAAGTGCCATGCAATGACATGATCCCGAAACACACAACAGGGACTTCATAAACTTCCAATGGTTTAATTGCTCCCAATCAGATTCCCCTTAGAAAATTAAACATGCTCACTCTACTGCTCAGCTACACTACATTATGGAGTCTGGAGTATGCCAAACATATAATTTCATTAGAAAACAGCAACGCTACGGCACAAATGTCATTTTAAGAACACATACACATTAAACAAAAAGAGAATGTTTTCACAGAAGCAGTGCTTTTCTAATGGCTTGTTTATAACCACATTAGTTTTTAAATGTACATTCTAAAATAAACTAATCAGACATCAATTGTATTCTTGTCTGCCTTTTCCATTAGTAACCTGCACAAGGTTCTTCAGTCCATATTACAACACATACATGATACCAGAGCTTTCGAATCAAGGTGATCTGATCTCCTTCATAATTTAAAACTGAGAGGACACCCTGTGTGGTACTAAGGATAGTAGTCAGAAAATCATACCACTGACCTAATTTTCCAATTACAAGCTATAAAATTACTTCATAAATTAAGTTTATCTCATCTTGAAAGAGTGATCCTGAATAAAAGTTGAGAGATTGCAAATTAAAAATGCATCTTCAAAGCCTGTAGGTGCAATTTAATTTTTAATATGTTTACAACTTACCGCATAAGCACCAAATGCTGTGGCTTCAGTTTTTTTCTAATGAGTTTTTGGGTTGAGGGTGTTTGTTAGAGGCAGCACACATGCCTATTACACTACATCTGGGAGGCGTCGGATTTTAGATCGTAATTAAGGCAGAAAAAATGGACACTGCTGGCTGACTGTGATCTTTTTCCCCCAAAAAAACAAGAAACACACTTGTTTGCTTAAAGCCATATACTGTACATACAGTAATAATAGGTGTCTGATTAATTTTTTTGCCACCCACATAAAAAAAAAACTGAACTGCAAGCATCAGTGAGGTTGGGTAACAACGCACAATTATAATACTATTGCAAGTGATTCATGTTTCATGATATTTGAGTGAACTGCTTGAGGAAGCAGCTGGTAAAAATAAAAAAATGGCAAAATGTTTTGACATCAAATAAACAACTCGTGATCACAAGTTGCTATGCACAGCTCGTTGTGTGTATGTTGTCTATAATTGGGTTAAACTGGTCTTTTTAATAGAAAATGCAGTTATTCAGAGATGCACTGATAACGGGTATATTCAGAATCTGAAAACTATGCATCACGTCAACAATAATATATCCTCATATTGGCCATCTTTAGGTACAGAGTTGGAGCAAAACCAATGGTTTCAGCTTTCAGTCCACACTGAAGGAAGATTAAAGATGAATGTGCAGGCATTGCCTCTTCTTCTCCAGTCCACAAACCTCTCTCTGGGGACTAATGTGGGCGAGGTGTGCCAGCTCCTCAGCACGACTGTGCTAACACAATCACCTTCATCCACAAAGACAGGTGACGGCGTCAGCAGTTGAGCTGCCAGTGGAACAGGCTGTGACTGCAAGCCACGCTGGGTGAGCGAGCCTGGGCTTCATGGGAATGTGTGTGTGTGTGTGTGTGTGAGTGTATGAGGTCGGTATATCTTCTGTGAACAAGTTTCTGTGGAGGAATACGCTCAAGAGGATCTGCTTGGCAGGAAGCTGATGAAGTGTCTGGGCTCATGGGTGCCAGTGAGCCTCAGCCAATTCCACACTCCACATTTAGCCACACATCTGGAGCCAAACTCTGTGTTTAATTGCTTCTAATGCCTAAACATGAGACCTGACAAGTACGGATTAACCACAGACAGTCATTGACCTGGACGGAGAAAGTGAGGAGAATGAGATCTGTGTGCCATTTAGGCACCTGTTAAAATGCTGAATGAGAGCATGGAAGAGACTGCGGGACAGCTTTATGGCTTTAGAAGTCAAAACATCATATCTCAGAGCAGACTGTGTCCCTCTGGATCCAATGGAACTGCCTACACACTGCAAAAGCAGCAGGCAACATGTTGATATATAATATTGTTATCCGAGTAAATGACATCACAGAAAGCTTTACTGAGTATATCAGAGGTTCTGCCAATAATCAAAGGTGCCTTTGAATGTTAATGTGCAACAGAACAGCATTTAAAAAAACTGATTTTAAATGATCTGTCCCAATTGAAACATTTTTATACCTAATTTCATGCAAATGTGGTCATTTATGTTACATCATGAAAGCAAAATCAAAGCAAGCAGTTTTAGCTTAAAATATTTGCCTGAACCAAACAGGTCCCAACCTCTCAAGTTGGGATCAGATGTCATTTTTTAGACTTTTAACAGCCATTACCCTGCATTTTCACCTGATTTAGTTTCTTTCCTTCGTTCCTTCCTCCCGCCTGTATTCTTTAATCTATAACGTTTTTAAGCTGGAATGCCAGGGTCACACATTAGCGCCACCAAGGTCCACAAGGCTCTCTCTCATAAGGGAAATGGGAAGTAAACAGTAAATCAAAAAGAACGAGGACTCAAAATTTCACTTGTCAAGAGGAAAATGTACTTGTTTGTTCTATATAACATATCTCAGGTGTTTTAGATAGCAATTCATCGTTTCTTTAGTTTTTGACGCTTGATATTAGGCACTTCATGTCCATAGGCTCACATGTGGTTGCTCTAGAGTGTCCTTTCTATGGAACATGTTACAAGTGCTGAATCAGAGCTTTAGGATTATTTAGGTGAAGACTAACATTTAGTTATATGCTATCAGCACTGCAGGGCGTAAGAACAAGGACAACTAATCTAGACTACAATGTGTAGGATGTTGTGTTGAGAATTGCTGTATTAGGAGTTGTTGCATTTAGGATGCTGCCCTGTTTTATAAATATGTTCAGACTTAGAAACACAGGGCTGTGTGGTGTATCAGACTTGGACAGGAAATTCCTGAGTTGTATTCGGGTTTGGAGCAACATTTCAGGCCTAATATAAATGCTGGCTTGGTAATCATATACAAATAATAGTAGGTACGGAGTGGTATTCTTTTCAATAGTAAAGGTGTACATACTACATCAATCTCACAGTTGCATGATATGACCTTTTAAAAAACAACACTTTGTTGTTTTGACCGTTTAAAAAACAGGTGTAGATGGAGCTTGAAAGAGATAGAGCTGAACCAGTTGACCTGGATGCTGCAGGTGAAATATTGACTTCAGTAAATACTCTGTGGGCGCAAACATCACAATACACATTTTATGCAAATGACTTCCACTATTGCCATTTTGTCCACCCTCAAACAGTAATCACACAGGCGCTTCCACAGGTTGTCAGCGGAGTTCAGTGACAAAAAGTACATGCATTGTGGGGATGCAATCATTAGAAGTAAACTGTGTGTGTCTAGCATAGTATGCCCTCAAGGACCCTCCGCTATCAACTGAAAGCATGCTGTGACAGACGGAAAAAAATTTCCTCCCTTTATGAGATGGAGTCAGAGTTTTTGTGCACTAGATGGCACATTGAACAAACAAATGATTATGGATGAAATGTTTAAGAAATACAACCGGAGGGTGTTTCAATCAGACAGAAGCAGATTTCAAAAACAAGCAACCGCTTTAACGTGAAAGGGGCCGGGGGTTTCGGGGGTTGGGAGGGTGGGGTGCTGGGGGGAGGGGAGTGTGTGAAATGAGCCCGGTTCAGTCTTTTTTCTTCTTGGATATACAGACTGTGACTGCATAGGCATGGACAGGTCAGACTCTGTGTGTGACAACAAAGATGAGATTTATACTTCACCATCCACTTATCAACAGCGGCATGCCCGAGGGGGGGGGGGGAAAGACTGATGGCATTATTGTCCTTCAGAATATAAGAAAATGTATTACCAAAATGAGTGCTTTCAAAAATAAATCTGCCTCAGCTTAATAAAGTTGTCATCTATTGAATATTCTCAGGACGACGGGGGGGTGGGGACAACAATCAAAAATATGACTCATCTGGACAATTTGTTTACTTTATTACCACTTTGTAAAGGCACTGGGATGTGTGCTGCAATCACATCTCGCTGGTGACTGGTCACTTTGTTTGGGAATGGATGGCAGTTTCAGCCGTTCACTTTAGATAGCCAGTTTCAGGGCTGCTACACCGGGAATGAGTGCTGCACGCTGAATTTCACCTGTTCTGATGGATGTCACTTTAACAGCCTTTAAAAACATGCAGACAGGTCCTGGGGAGATGAATAGGTGACAACCGCTGTATCCCTGGCTGCTGATGTATAGAGGGCATGTGTCATCTTTTGGCAAGGGTGTGTGGGAAATTTCACACACCCACCGCCTCCCTAAATCACATGCAGGCATGCCTGGACCCTACCGAGAGTAATACACAGCCCCTCTGACACACGTGTGGAACAGCATACATAAAGATATGTAACTAGTAAGCAGTTCCCACAAAGACCACGGCCCCCCCCTCACACATCTTTCTTTTCTCTCATTATTCTACCAAATTACACAGAGGAGAAAAGGTTAACCTGCAACACTTTATCAAACCGAAACGGCGAAACCTTGCACATAAAAGACGTTATCCTGGAACTGAATGGCATGTTCAAGGTCACATTTGGAAAGAAAAAAAAAAGTTTTTGATTTCCAAGTAAAAGTGTTTTAGCAATTACTGCTTTTTATTCTTGAGAGTAAATGTTTCAGCTTATGTCATCCTTAATGTCAGAAAACTTTACCGTTCCAAGTAAAACTGTCATGAACTGAATTAAAATGCAATACAAAAGAAGCCAACCAAGGACAAAGTATGCTGGGAACACACAATCCAGCTTCCATTTACGTTCTAAGTCTCCAGTGAAACAGGAAATTCCCTAATGCTACAAACTAACTGGGTCTATCTTGTACTGAAATCCATGCATTTGTTTTAAATGGCTCGTTTTATTTCTGTCCACTTATGTGCAAATTTATGGGCTTTTATGTACCTTCAGTTTGGCCTTATCATTTCCCGAACTCCCTTATAAATTAATGGTCTATCTGATACACTGTCCAAAAGTATAAAGACACATGCTCATTCTGGTTACTGAACTCATCTCAGATGTATTAGTTAGCAATCAAACTTTCCTTTGGTTTTTTGGACGCTTGACATTAGCCTATGCGTGTTCGTAGGCCCACTTGCGGCTGCTGTAGAGTGTCCTTTCTATGAAGAATATACAAGCTGTGCATGTACAAGTGAACTCCAGCAATGGGTGCATTTAAAGAAATTGATAACCAGGGTTGTCTAGATATGAATGGACCTGTAAATGACCTCTAATTCATCACTCTGTATAGTATCTCATTCAAAAGTCCTTATAAGTCCAGTTTAAAAAAACGGGATGAAGTATTGGCTGCATAGACAGATTATTTGTAGGCTGCACTGAGAGAATGCTTTTTTAATTTAGTTTCTATACATAGATCTTAAGGCAGGAGAAGTGAATGATGTTTAGGTAGTATTTACAAAGTGAATCAACATAAAAATTGGGATGGACCCTTTAACGAATAAAATAAGTTACTGATAAGGTCAAGAGCTAAAATATAAGGAAGATTAACCTATTATATGACTCATAGGTCAGTGTGGGCCATGTTTATGTGGCTGTTTGTGTGTGTAAATGTCCACTTAAACACAAATGTGTTTGGGCCTGCAGCCCTTGGCCTTTTCTATGAAGCACAGCTGGTGCGGGGAAGTGACCAGTGCAACCGCAGAGTGTGTTGGAGAAGCACAAACGACTGACCTCTCCCCTAAATCATCACTCATTCTCTGTTGCCCTTGGGAGTCTTTGCTTTTGTAATTTTTTTTCCTCCTTTCATTGAGTCGCTATGCTGTCCCTCATGCTGGGCTTGGGAAATGAGCCTCCCTTTGCCAATTTGTCCTGGTCTTCCAGCCCGCTGTCCCCCCATAGACCACCTGCCCAGGGTACTCATTGGAGTGCAGCCTGACGCATGCTCCCAGCAGTGCCCTCCATGGGCCCTGACCCCCAAACCCAGCTGCCTTAATGGCCACTGAGCTGCCCTACCGTGCCAAGCAGCCAAGCATGGCTCTGCACCACCAGGCGCCAACACTCCATCAGAATCCTAATGACCTTGTCCTACTCCATCTCCTGCTCCTTCAGGAACACAAAACTGCCACCAGCAGCTTCTGCTTCCTCTCAGAAATTCAACCTCCTTTTCTTCTACCACAGTCCCTCAGACATGCTGTCTTCAGAGAGACATTATTGTAGTTAAAGGAACTTTTTCCAAACAAGTCACTGATATCTTTGTTAGGCTTGGTTCCACCTTTTGTTTAAGGCGTGGATTAGTGTGAATCTGTAAACTTCCATCATTGCACGTAATTTGACTTAAAGTGTTGACTAGTTAAACCAGGAATAACAGAGAGTATTTAAAATGGTTAGAAAGCAAATACCCTAGGGCAGGGGTCACCAACCTTTCTAAAACTGAGAGCTATATCACGGGTACTGAGCCACACAAAGGGCTGCCAGTTTCATATACCTGTACAGACTTTATCTAAACTTCATGTCTAACAAATTTGTTTTAAATGCTTTTTTTAGATATTGTCATTTTTACATAGATATAAATGCAAATGCGATTAAAGAACAATAGCAACAGGATAAATTTACATGTGAGTCATTGCCAACTGGTGAGTTGTGCTATATTTTGGACCGGTCTGTGGGCTACTCATGTGGTCCTTGGGAGCCCCACGTTGGTGAACCCTGCCCTAGGGTTATACCCATAACGCTTTTACCTGTCTACATTTATGTATAGTGCAAAAGTAAGTACTGCTACAGACTAAATAGGTGAATGTGTCCATGAAATCACAAAATATACACATATATACACAGTCTGATATTTCATTTTGAAGAATCGGGTGAGTACTAGAAATAGATGTGTTAAAATGATTTAATTCAAGCAAACATGTTTTGAACATCCACACCCTGTCGGTGGATGGAAATGTAGATATTTGTGCACGTGACTCACAGTGGCACTGGTCTGGCTCAGCAGCTCGAGTGCACTTACGGATGCCCTCATCCTCACACACGTTCCCCTCCACATCGGCTCTGAACGAGCAACCAAATCCTCTTCGGCGCTTGTGTCCCTTCGAGTGGAGAACATCCATTCCCAGGGTGAAAAGAGCAAGTGGAGCTTAGACCCTCTATTTACTTTAAATGAGAAACAAATTTGGAACTGGACGGGTAAAATATGAATTGTAACCAATTCCAAGAATGCTTTCAATATAGCTGCGGGATTTGGGGAGCTCTTGAAATTATTCCAAGAGGCTCCCAAAAGCCGAAGCATCTCTGCCGATTTGAAACCCAAATCAGTCATCCGGCCCTAAGTAGTCCTCAGGACCTCCTGCTGCTTGCAGCCCGCTTTCTGCCTCCCAGTGATTTCCCATTGTGCACTCATGCAGAAATAACCCTGCAAATGGGGAGTTCCACATCCACCCTCACTCCTCAGCTCCTATTAATTACATTAATCTTTTCTTTTTGTTAATATAACTTCATCGCTCTAGAAACCCCTATTATAATCTTCCTCCTCTGAATGAGTGGCTTAATATAAGGTGAAGCAACTAATCACCAGAAACAAACGAAACAGCGACAGCATTTTTCCCCATGACACAGCATTCCACCCCCCTTTTTTTAAGAGTAGAGATGCCTACCAGATCAGAGGAACTGCTTTTTCTTCGTGGCAGGACACTGAACGCTCTCCACTGCTTCCTGGAGCTAGTATTCAGCTGGCACTGGCAGCATTGCTTCTTGATTGGATGAGATTCTGAGGGAAACCTGGACAAAGAATTATGAAGATACCGAGTAAGCAGTGAAATTGCATTAAACTTACATTACAGAATTTAAAATCAGCATATGTGTCATTATAACTCAAAAGTAGTTTCTGAGCAGCTCTTTTTAGCTTTCATAATTTCCAAAGCCTGTAAGGCAGCCTAAGGCCACATCATCACGTGAAACAGTTCCCAGCAGCTCTGAAAAATGGAAGCAAACCAGGTACTCATAGGCCATCGAAAGTCATCCCGCTCGATCTGCCAAAAACAACAGATCTTGCTGATTATCGCCATTGTTCTGCCATGTCCCTTCTCCAGCTACCACACAGGAAACTGGCAGAGGACGAGTGCTGCAACAACCTTCTCTTTCTCTCCATCGCTTTCGTTCTCTCTGCTGGAGGTTACAGATGATGCTGACGGAGAAAAACAGTGTGGCAGCCTCGGGGTGCAGAGAAGGGTCATCTCTCCCCTACTGAACCATTCATTCTGCCACCGTTGCTCTTGCATGGACCTAATGCTGCACTTTCACTTCGACTCACTCTTTTCTGTCTCACTTTGCTGCGCCTCTGCTCCTACTTGTCCTTACCATATAATGGCTCTGTACTTGTATGACAGAGTATTCAGATTCATTTGTTCACTATGCTACATTAAAAACTAAATGAAATTAAACCCATGTATGTCAACACTACTGGTCAATAGTTTTAGAACACCGCAATTTTTCTGCTGATTTGTATTGAAATTCAAGCGTCTAATTGTTCATTCTGAAGGAAGTTCCCATAAGTGTGCTTAGCATTCACTCTACTGTCCAGTTCATCCCAAACAGCTCAGTGAGGTTTAAGTCTGGAGACTTCTGGACACTCCTTGTTTTCCAGCTTACCAGATTGTTCTGCCATAACTTGGACTTATGTCTGCGGTCACTGCTGTAGGATTAACGCGACCAACCAGGCACATACCAGAGGGCACTGCATTGAGCTTCAGGATTCTTTCCCACTTCAGCAGAACCTTCGTTTGCAGCATTTCATGCTATTCATTGGATTTTAATTTTAATTTCAATAAAAAAACTGTGTTCTAAAACTTTTGACCAGTAGTGTATATATAAAAGATGAGATAAGATAAATGTTTACTTTTACGACGAGTGGGAAATTTTGTTTGTCACAGCAAGTGAACAGAACTAAGAGCGACAAAAGTGAGGAAAACAATAGAATAGAATAAAATACTATTCTAACAGTACAGTATAAAATGTACACTTTACAATCGAGAGATATAAATATGGACATCTGTATCAGTGTTAAGAGAAAACACAACCTTAGATATTCATGTTGTCATTTTATTCACTGTTTCCGCAATCAAAAAATATGATCAACGGACCTAGAGCAATGATCCAAACTGACTTGGTTTGAAATGCTACCTCAGCTTCCATTAAAAGCTGAGAAGGTTTTTCCAACTCTTGAAAAGTTACCATTTCTGAAATACAAGTTTTTGTTCTGACAGCAATGATTTTTCTAAAATCATAAGGCAGTCTACAACACTTTCTGGGATTCCTGACACTTATTTTAAAGCTGAGGTTTATACTTCACCCTTAGCTCTTCAGCTACACTTTCAATGGTGCAGCCTCACCTACAGCTTCTAAAATTTGCAATGTGGAACAGAACATCTAATAAAGAGGCACATGAGTAAATTGAGAAAACATGGTTAACTGATATAGCTGATTCATTTAGACTGAAATAATATCCCAGAAAGGGTTTCACAATAACTCGCCACTTGTTTGTGAGACATGAACACACTTTTTGTGTTCAGTAGAATAGCTACAATAACAATGAAACCACACAGTTAAATAGTAATTTTTAAAGATGTAGGTTTTAAACATGCTTCTATATCATCACTGCTGTCTGGGTTAATCCTTTCAGACTCACATCTCCCTATATGAGACATGGCACGTCTGTACAATGAATGCACTACGTCAAAAATGTGCTTTGTACTAACAGAGTCCAGCATTTTAGAAAAGGCAAATAAGAAATCACAACTTTCCTTATGGAGAACATTCAGGCTGCTTATCACAGCACTCGTTACTGACCTGAGAACACATTTACAAGTAGAATAAAAGAAAATGCAAATGTTAGTATATCTGAATTTTTTTCCAGTGAAATAACCCATTAGTAGAGGAGTTGGTTTTGGATTGAGTTTATAGTGTGTGTAGAATGAGACTTATTCACTCGAAATGAGGACATATTTACAGGCATGTACAAGTCAAGAATCTGCAAAGCATTTTCAGTGACCGTCCTAAATACAGAGTTTACTGTAGAATAGATTATATAAATAGATTACTAAATACATTAGGTGCCAAGACAAATGTGCCTTCTTAATATAATTTAAAAAAAACTCATTTGAGAAGGCCTTTATAGAGCTGGACCTGACAAATTCTCATCATGTTAATTTTAGCTTGCTGTACTAGCTAAAATTAACTCAAGGATTAACAGAGAAGTTCTCTATTGAGTAAATGCAGCTCCTCAGCTGTAAACAGGCTTTGCTCGTCATAAATCTGTCTTTTCAATCGCCTGATCAAGGTAGCCATTCTCCAAAGTGCTTCAAGAGCCAGAAGCTCTGGGGCAGACAGCTTTGAAGCCCCTGGAAACACAATGCCAGCGCTGAGAAAAGCTCCACTTTAGCTCCCTGTGTCCGCCCCTCGCTGCTTCCTGGCAGCTTGTGCAATCCCTCTCCTCCAACACGCCATCCAAAAATAAGGACAGACGTTCTCTCGGTTCTTTAATGAACTGTCAAGCGCTTCAGCTCCAGGCTGTACACAAAAGATAGGCACCTCAGCAGAGTCCAAACATACTGTACAGTACAGGCAAGAGCACAGGCAGGGAAAACACTTCCACTAGTCGATTTCAGGTCCAATGCAATGGACTCTTAGCTCCACAGAACAGTAAGCATTGAATTTAGTGACTTAGATCAAACTAGGTTGATCACTGCACTGGCAAGATCTTTGAAATATTCAGAGGAATTATGTTTTGATACGTACAAATAAGTAGGTTTTGGCATTAGAAATCATGAATAGAGCCAACATACAAAGACAGACACACAAAGAGACACACAGAGACACACACACAAACATATATATATATATATGTTTGTGTGTGTGTGTGTGTGTGTGTGTGTGTCTCTCTCTCTCTCTCTTTGTGTCTCTGTGTCTGTCTTGTATGTTGGCTCTATTCATGATAAATCTGATTTGTGGTATCTGGCATGTCAGAAGCAGATTCTTTACATCCCATGAGTTTCGTCCTTACATGGATCAGTTAGTCGTAAGCACCCATTTCACCAGTTATCCTACTTGGGGCTCCTTTTTTTATATTTTTATTAATGATAAATATACATTATGGAATAGAACTCAAGGCAGTTTCCAGGTTTGGCTCAATCAGTACTTCTTTTTTGCAATTACACTAATGATGTTTGATTTTGCTACTTACTGCTATGATAAATGGCTTATACAGATTTCACTGGTGCCTCGGACTTTTGCACAGCAGTGTATACACACACGCACATATACACACACACACACACACACACACACACACACACGCACACACACACACACACACGCACACACACACACACACATACACACACACACACACACACACACACACACACACACACACACACACACACACACACAC
>JBBMFX010000101.1:32617297-32631712 GCA_037832545.1 Rhabdalestes septentrionalis | reverse complement strand
TATATATATGAAATATTTTATATATACATTGTTGTATCTATGTTGTTGTAGATATATATATATATATATATATATATATATATATATATATATATATATATATATTCACAAACTGAATGTGACACAAGCTCTCCTATTTCAGACAAGCATACACATCAAAAAGTGTTGAAGTGGAAAGAATCATCATGGCGTAAGCACTTGACCTTCACACAAGTACAGTGAGAGAAATAAAGTCTGGACTGCTCCTACAGAGAGAGCAGACCTCATTTTGTATGTACATCTATTGTATGACTGTCTTTAAAGTGGAAGAAGCTGTTCAAACCTCTGCATTTATTTCTATTGTACATTTTAGCACTGCAGATACAGGTGCATGAACATATACAAACTAACATTCATTTCAGGGCTTATTGGTCAATAGGGATAGGAGAAATTATTGATGTCAATACCATTATCGATTATTCTTATCCATCCGATTCCTCATCGATTCCATTATCGATTCCTAAACAGTGTTACAGGATGAGCCTTTAGCCTTAAGAAACTTTGCATTCTGGGTAACTGAGCCTCTTGGGAGGCTGGGAGATGTAGTTTTTCAGGGAGTGTTTGGAGTTTTACAAGGCCGCTCTGTTTAGGAGTGATTCTCGCCACTCTAATGTTCATTTTGGAGACAGTAAATACATGCTCCCATTCCGGGGGAGGAAAGAACAGACCCTGATCCCGGTAATTGATTCATTTTCGGACTTGCTCTGTGGCCAAGAGTAATGAGCCAAAGACACCAGGCTAGAAGCCGCTAAAGATGAGGCTGAGAAAGCAACACCAATATAAAATAAATATTATTAAACCAGCATTAGCTTTTTGAGTTATTTTTGCGAAATAGTTTTTCCATGGGTTTGGAGCAGATGTGTTAGGTTTCACCCCTGTTGGTATAAATGAACCTTGGGTTCTCTTGACCCTGTCACTGGTTCACTGGTTGTCTCTCACTGAACCATTTTTGGTGGGTATTATCCACTACATACTGGTAGAAACCAATATTTTAGCCATCACAGACTTGTCAAAGTCACTCAGTACACTTTGCCTATTTTCACTGATTTTGGAATGATGTAACTGATCAAGTTAAGAAAACTGGGTATAAAGCAAGGGCTCTTTTCAAACCTCAAAAAAGTGGAACACAAAGGAAAGAGTATTGAAAACAGAGAAATTGTGCCAGACATGAACCTTAAACTGCCCTCTTTAGACTTTAGTCATACAATTCTTATACATGCAGTGAAGATGACCATTTCATAAAAGGCAATGGTAAAGTCTTTTTCCTACCTAGATAGATAAAACTTTCATTTTTAGCAAGCAAGCTAGTTAGCTATTTGGAGATATCTGGCTAAAACTGAAATATCAGCAACGGAACAAGATGATGGTATCACAGATATAGCAGCTACCTTTCCTGTGATGTGATATCACCATATTCTGTGATTATCAGTGTTTTAAATCTTTGTCTGTATGCAAGATAACTTGATAACTACCAGGAGATTTATTTTCAGCAATTAATATTCACTCATATTCTGAGGTCGTGGAATCTGGTGCACACTAAATAATTGTAGTAAGAATTTAGATTCCTGTATAGCTTCATTTGGCTAGCCCTGCAGTAGGAGGTCATTTGCAATGTCAATCACGCCTTTATCACTTTTCCTCATTTTGTATGGATGGTAGCAATTACATTTGATTTGTTGAGGTTTTTCAAAACATTAAAGGAGTTGCCATAGAAACCTCTACACCAGTTCATATGTGAGGCCTACCCTAAAAAAATACAGATCCACTAATTTGCTTTAAAATGCATTTACATGTGATGCATGTTGGTGTATTTTTTTCTGTGTGGTTTACTACAGCCCCATGCAACCAATAGCAACAAAATCATAATAAAAAATAATCGTCTTAATATTAAATTAGCTCTGGCATCGTTGCCAGCAGATTATCAGATTTAGAACTGAAACTGAACTGGAACTGAACTGGAACTGAAAAAAAGTTGATCAGTGTATCTCTGTGAGGATCATCCGACTGCAAGCTGAAGAGAAATGCAGCTAGGATTCGACACTAATGGACCACTGCCCTCTGAGCACAGGGGGAACCAGGGAGCATCCTGCCTAATTGCCCTACTTACCAGCCAAACAAACGGCAACAAACACACGCCTACATGAATGCATAAGCAAGGGCTGAACTGAAAGGAGGTGAGTTTGGCTGCTTACTCCAACCTGCAGAAGCAGAACGCATTCACAGCCTGCATGTTACACCAACAGCAGACGCAGAATGGGACCTCCAGGCATTGGCTCTCGAAGCAGTTTGCATTAGCATGCAGTGGGCAGCACTGGGTCTGGTAATTAGTGGCAGTGATTAACCGGTCAACAGTGTGGAGGCCTGTGTGGAGGCAGGTTGATCAAGCCGCCCCTCCCTGACCCCCCTGGTGGCTCCACTGCATCCTAAGCAGCAGCTTGTGATTAACATTGGCACAATAAGAGAGGGCTGTCCAGTACATGGCATGTAGATTCCCCCCTATCTCTCCTACACACACACACAGACAAAGAGTACATATCCATGAAAACATACATCACAATACTTCAAGACACACTACGAGACCTTATATAGAATATTTGTATCACAATATCTATTTTTAAGGAACATTTTGGAATAGGCTAAATGCATTAGCAAAAACATAGTAGCACATTTAATCAGGTTTTTAAAATCTGGGTACAGAAAAATATGAAAACATCACCAGCCCTTTAAAATAATGATGCAATGTAAATTCAACAAATTCAGAAAACACAGGGCAGTGAATAAAAACTGAATAGGCCAGTGACTTCCAAATCAAAGGCAATGAACTTCAGGCAATGAACCACACTTGATACGTTTATCATAGTGTAACAAGCAAATTCAACTTATCTTACAATTAAAATAACTTAAAATTAGCACCGGAAAGCCTATTTATTGGTTGCTGTTTCTCCCCTGTTCAATGTCAACCTACTTTTTATTCGTGAATATTTTAAGAAACTGTCAAAAGAAACCATTTAAAATTAGCTGGAAAAGAATCTTGTTACATTAATATAGAAGTTACTACAATTCATAACATAAAGTTAAATAATGCTGCAACGATAATAGTAGATAGCCAAAAAATAAACAAAAACAATAAAGTGGTGTGCATGTGCGTGTGTGCTGCTCTCAGACGTTTGGTTTTCCAGAGCACTCCCCTGATGCTTATCGAGATGAGCAGTTCAGTAGGACAGAGAACATAAAGCCCATCAGAGCAGCGTCTCTGCTAACTCTCTCTCGGTCGCAACTAGCCACTCAATCTGGCTCCCAAACACAAAGCATACAAACCGCTTTCGACTTCAAAGGAAGCCCTGAGAGAGATACTAAAGCGCAGTTAGCGCTCAAGTGAATGTAACTGGAAGTCAATTACCTGGACTATAAAGGTAATGGGCATGATTGTGCTGCCAGTGCTCAGTCATTGCCTGCGCGCGCCTAAGCTACAGCTCTGTCCCTTTGTCGCTCGAAGCCGAGTCGTAATGAGACTGAAATGGAGATGGGGCCAGTAAAGCAGCCAGTCAGCTCACCAGGCTGTTTCTGCCATGTTTGTGTCCTGGCGGGCGGACACATTGGGATGATTACAGTGAGGCACAAAACGCGGCCACTTTCTTCTGAGCACTCTGCGTTCACACACCGCAGGTCGCATTGACTTCCCACTTCACACGCATTGACCCAAGTGCTTGCTGTCCAGAGGATTCCACAGCAAGCAGACAGAAATGTTTTGGTAAGATACAAGAGTCGTCTAGGTGCTGGACAAACAAGCGCAGCAATCTACTCTGCAACACCAGGATATTGATGGGCCGGGCCAGGCCAGGGCGAAAACAGACACATTTCTTTTGTTACTTGACTCCCAAGTTCACACTCATTATGTTTGACTGGAGTTTCAGTAAACATTGAAGGGGTTCTGGCATCATCTGGACCATCGGGGAGAGTTCCTTTGAGAAATGCTTTAAGGATTTATTGGAAAGTGTTCAGGAATGTAGAACATGACTGAAAAACGGCTATCTAACAGAGAGACCAGCGATGATGCCTTGGCAGCGCACCATATTTCAGTGCCTTCCATTTTCCACCATTTTGGTACATTTTCTCTCAAGAGGCACTTGGGGAGGAAAAAAAGTAAACACGTTCAGAAAACTCATGTACTTCAAATGGACCCTTTAGAAGCTGTTTCAGGTAATATACAGAGATCAAAAATGACAAATAAAACACCACACTGATGTGGCAAGCAATTTGCCTGGTAGTACGGAGCGCTCCATTCAGAAACCCACCCAGGAAAAAACGGAATAACTTCATAATATCAATCTACCCTTTTTGCATGATGACGACCCTAATGGTTGAAACATTACAATAATAAATGGAGGTCTGTTACACAGAGTATCTTTATTCTTTAAAAAACATATTCACCATAGACAATGATGGATGAAACCTGATGCAGTAACTCACATTATTGTAATGTCCAAACTTTTTTTCTGTAAAAACTTGCATTACATTTTACAGCTTACAATCACATTACAAGTACTGACTGAAGAATTCCACAATATTCATCATGATGTATGTATTTAAAAATCTCTATGTATCGTGCATTCTATGCTTGCCATTTTATGTAACTGTACTATTTGAGAGCTTATATATCACCTGCGAGAGCTAACTGTCTTACTTATGAATAGTATCAGTGCCGTCAAAGCAATTAAAGATGCAAATATATGGATATGGATCCCTGTACTGAGAGACCCAACCTCACCTAAACAGGCCGGACGCAATATTCACTCCATAACAAAGTTATAGAAAAGATTTTATTTCGTGCCATCTATTCTTCAACCTTTCCTACTGGCTACTTTCCGCCATTTATCACTTTAATCAAGCATAACTGGCTGTGTGTTTAGAGCAAAAGCACGGATATTGACCTGCCGCTTGAATGATGTTCACTGTGTCTGGCTGTTCTAAATAAAATACTGAAAGGACTATTGGGTTTACCTTTGCACTTTCCAGCTGTACTTTTCAAATGTGTGAACAGTAATGCAGAAGTAATCAGTAAAGTAATGCCACTACAATTTGAGAGGAGCAATTTGTCATTCGTAATGGATTCCTTTTTTTGGGGGGAGTTACCTCTGTGGAACAACAGGCCTTACGCAACAATTTTCTAGAAAGAAATTGTTGCAGGCTTCGTAGGGCAATTTTTTACACAAAAGGTCTTCAACAAACTGTTCGCTGCACCTGATCATTAAACATGTACGCTGTGTGGCCAGTCTGCCTCCTGTCCATTGTACCTCCGTAGGTAACATGCATAGCAATACGGCGACATACAACTAATTAAGTGTAGCTGGCCTCGCGGTGATTAAAGGCATTCTGCAGTAATGTGGTGTAAATGGCCATTAATAATCTCTATTAAACCGTGCCCACTACCCTGACAGACATCCAGACAAGGGCCTCCGAGTCGAATATAAGGATATAATGGCCCATCTTAACCCGTGCCCAAAACCGCAGTTCACTTATTGTGTCCCTGCCTTTTCCCTCTTTCATTCATGGTCTGATAACATCGATTGGCTGGTCTGAGCCAGGAAACTCCAAAGAGACCAAAATAATTACAAGGAGATAAGGCTATCTACTGTAATTAACCACTCTCGTCTGCCGGCACGGGCCAGGCTCCCTTTTAGGCAGGAAATAAATTATCCTTCAGAACTTGCCACCTCTGAAATATAGGAACAATTAAAGCAGAATTAGTTCTAATTCATGCTCCTTCCTATCACTAAAAGGACATATTTCAGCCTTACCATTATAGAACTATTAGATTTGGCTAATTGTCAACACTCTGAGCCATAATGAACCGGGTCATATAGGAGTGATGTGAGTAAATTCACCTTTTTTTTTTTCTTATTTGCATTCAAATGGCCAAGACATGCTCACCGGTGACAGAGGTGATGTTTGTTGTCTGATTAAAGGTTGAAAGAAAGAAACACACAGGCTTTAGATTAGAAAAGCCTGCTACGGGTGTAATTCTTTGCCTACCTACCAGTGCATAAATATTCACTGCAAGCTCTGCATGCCGTGAAACTCCATTTTATTGATGCGCCTCTTCTTTTGCAGCATCAACATTTTTGTTTGTTTAGAAGCAGTAGTTGCTGATTGTTTGTTTACTACATACCACGAATTTTGCCAATTTTACACTGAATTATCCAAGTGTCAGATTACACATCCCTGGTGTGGACTTTCTATAATTTTCTAGAAACTTTCTATGCACTTCTCGGCTTGAAGCTCAGCTATTTGTATGCCTTTTCCCTCTCTTCCGTGCTGAAAACAACCCAACTTTTGGGAGAGAAAGAATTTTAATAAGCATACGGTAACCCCGAAGGTAATTAGCCAGGGGATGAAGAGCAGCTCCAGCGTTTGATTCTTTGCCCATTTGAACCGTCGTTACGGTGCATAGCTTGGAAGTGTTGCTTTAAAGACAAGCCCAAAGCCAGCCTATGGGGAGGGAGAACACCTCATGTCCTCTCCCCACTGTACTCTTTTTAAATGGAGTACCTTCACCTACCATTTCCAATCCATTTGTATATCTTGTTCCCTTATTTTCCTACAGGGACAACCCCTTTTTCCTAGCCTGCCCTCAACATCGTTTTCAATTCCTAAAAATCTGCAATTCCCAAAGCATGGCCGTGTCTATAGAGGCAGAGAAAAGTACTTGGCATGCAGAGAATTACACTGCAGTAAACAACAACAGAAATCTCCTTTGAGCTATTCTGACATTTCACCATCAACTGAAATGTAAATGAGGTGACCCCTAGGTGAGCCTTTCTACTCACGGTTTTGATGATGAACAAGGACAGAGTGATACTAAAAACTCCAATGGTTTGTACCATAAGAAAGAAACAAAGTGGACATAAGCACAAGTTTTGAAGCATATATCAATTAATAAAAATGCATGCAATTATACCAAATTATACCAAAAGTATACCAGTTCAAGTATACATTCAATGGTTTTAATGTTGAGAAATTAAAATCTTTTAGGCTGAAAATACTGACATAACCCAAGAGGAGAAACACTGTGCGCCTGTTATTGACACAATGTAAACAGCGGTTACAACCTGACTAAGGTGACAAAAGTTTATGTTGAGTGGTAGCTGATACCATGTCTATTTTGTGAAGGAACTGAACACTAACTAATCTTCCTTTCAATAAGTAAAACATGGGAATAAATGATTCGTCTTCCAACCATTATAGAAAAGGGTGGTCTGATATTTCCTAACAATAAACAAAATCACCAAGATTTTAATATCACAGCGTTTATTCAGTCCAGAAACACACGATGGACCTGCAAGTACAATCTCTATGGTTTGTATTATACCATGTATACACATAATGGGAATTACCTTGCAGTAAAACTGAAGCAACTGGCCATTTGCTTCCTAAACTGTGGTTATCAGCCTTCATCTTTGAAACGCTGTTTCGCATATGTTTCAAGTCTTTTATTAAATATAAAAATATGTAAAACCAGTCCCCTCCCTAAGTAATAAAATGTAAATCTTCATTAACGCAAGTGCTGGAGCCATTTCAAATCATCCTCAAAACAAACTCTCGTCACATCAGTGAGCTTCAGGCTCTCTACTTGTGGAGCAGCGGTGTGGCCACCCTCTCTGAGCCCAGCATGCGCAGCAGAGAGCCGAGAGGTCAGAAGATGGCGCGTTGGCGAGGGTCGCATGACCAGTCAGACTCAAGAGCAGGACAACATATGAATGTACCTGACAGCTGGGCAGCAGTGGACAGACAGGCCCAGCGTGCTGGCAGAAGCCTCGCTAAAGGTCACGTTAGGCGAGGTGGGACAGCTCGCTGCTAAGGCTGCTCGGGACAAGGGGGACGATCAGAGCGCGAGAGGAGCCGAGCCGTCAGCCCGTTCCGCTTGGCCAGCCCTCCAGCAGTGCAGACAGAATATTTTTAGCTGTGGGGGGAGTGTGACAAGCTGTTAATCTCCTCCAGGATGGGCGAATGACAGCAGCTTCGCCGGCACGGGGCCCTGTAAAGGACACACAGCCGTGGGCAGACAGGGTAACAAGTGCTGTCAGCTCCGGTCAACATGCTCCACACAGGTGTGTCACAAACACAGAGTCATTCTCCGCTTAGCCACGGAGCGGCTATTCCATCACTATTAGCACGGCAGATCATAGAGAACTCCATTTAGCGATGGCACCTTCCAGCAGTTCCGTTTCACCTGCTCTGGGATGGAGAATGATAACCGGCTCAGCAAGACCACCCTCACACGTCCAGGACTGACCTTCCGCCATCACCTCGACCTGTAATGACATGCTATCATGTGCAATCCCCACTGAGACGTGCTAGTTGGTAATAGCTGGCCTTGCAAAAGTTGGAAGGCGGTATTCTTTGCCTTTTTTATTCAACACTGAAGTACAGCCTGTAGAAAAAAGGCATGACAGGAATGGACAAATAACTGTCTGCATGACCTGCAGTTAAAACAAAAACTTGGGAGTAAAATTTGGGTGTTAGAATGTGTAGTATGATTAACCTTCACCTTAGCTGAACTTTCAGTCTTTCAGAAAAAAAGGTGAGGCCTTTAACTTATATGACATTACTTGTTTACATTCCCAAGCATCCTTTCCTACAAGTGTTAGCCATTTACATTGGTTGTATAATAAAATTCCCTTATTTAAAACAGTAATAAATGAGCCTTTAACCAAAAAATTAAGTTTTATGATAATTCATTGTGATCTAAAGGGTTGAAAATGTTGCATATAGAAAACAAAACAAAAAAAGAATCTTTTCATTTGAAATCATACATCTATATGGTGCCAAAACCAACATTCATCCTCCTATGAAAAGGCATCCTATAAGCTTCTTCCCGAGACCTGTTTCTCTTTTGGGACACTTTATACACCCACAATGAGTGTTTACTGGCTTTGGCTCATAAACATCATCTGTTTAACACTACTTGATTACTGTTCAATTTTCCTGCAAAAGAACCTCCTTTATTGCACATAAAAGCATGCTATTGATTTTCCTTTTCCCCCAGCACTTTGGAATGAGACGTTGACAGAAGACTATGGAACATTACCTGCAGCGAAGCTGGTTTGATCAATGCTTCTAATTGGTAACAGACCTCAATGGTTCCCAGAGATGAAAACAAAATTTGTACAGCTCCAAACAGAGATCTAAACAAGCTTAGCTGAGGATGGATATCCATGTTCCTGCATATGCTAGTAGGTGTGAGCAGAACCAGAGTCGGAGTACACAAAATGGGAAATCTCCTGTGTATTTCAAATAGAGAAACCTTTTAAACAAACCTCCTATTAGTATATAGCACCTTGTTTTGTGTGGGTATGTTTTTTGTAATATCATATCTATTTATGTATAGATATAGCTTATATACTATATACTATATACCATATATATATATACACATATACATACATACATACATACACACACACAGATACATACATATATAGGTTGTTAAAACAGGGAGCACATAAAAGGACGAGACAAGTCAAGCTTTTGAAGTAATGAAACCCTTGCTCCCCTCTAACTTCACAGGTGTCTAAACAGAAGTGAAACACACCACAGGTCTCTAACTCGACTTTATCTATTCATTTTCTTCTTCACAGTAAAGCTGGTGTGTAAATATTCCAATCAGGGAAGTCCCTGCTCAACCAGATTTCCAGCCCTGGCTTGATCAATAAGGGCAGAGCAACGTAACCTGCAACGAATGCACCTTGACAAGGCCACATTCCCCAAGGTCTAGCCCAGCGGTGCAGTGCAATTATCGCAGCATAACTCACAATGACAAACGGCTGCCCAGAATGTAATGTGCGGACTATCCAGGCCTCGATATGGCATCACTCACCCGCAGTGGAGATACCCCATTATGAAGCTCTACTCATGCCAGAAATGCACAGATATCTGGTCAGCGTGGAGGTACGCGAGAAACAATGTCTCCCGCGCGCCATTCATGCAGCCCACTAATGTCTCACTTAGGAGCCGCTTCAATCCGGAAAAGAACATTTTGCGGATGCCATTTGTATATGTTTAAAAGAGGACATAATGTACAGTGGTCCGCGATATATCATTTTAACTCCAGGGCCTAGAGTATAACTGCACATTTAAATCCTGGTTATACCCTCCGCCAAAATTGCATTGCTAGCTGGCAGCCCTGCCATCCATATAACAGAACATTCATTTAAAAATGATCAAAGAATTTCCCCTACATTTCATTTGACATCTGAAAATAGCTAAGGTCAGGTCTGAATAAGTAGAGTTCTGGCAAAGCCACCAATACCTGCCTTAGCTGTAATAGGTCAGATATATTTATATTAAAATGCTGCAGCAGATTTTGATATGCATTAATGTAATTCCGTTTAAGGGCCACTGTGCCTCAGAACATTTTGACATTCATGTTTAAATCCTACAATATCTGTTACATTTGTATTCCTAGATGAGACGCTGACAGTCTTACAGGCTGGTCACAGATTTCAGAATCCATTGGAAATGACACAAATTTGCCACATTTTTAACCCGACCCTGGAAAGTAACTGCGGTCAGTTTGGAGGAAAGAGAGCTGCACCATAACTGGCAATACCTGCCTCTGATCTCGCTGCTTAGATATTCCTTTCCCCCTGCTAATGACCCTTCTTTCATGACTGATTCTGCCAGTAATGCATTTTTGCAATGGATATGGCTCATTTTTTAGTGGCCAAGCATGAATATCATGAATGGGTAGCATGCTGCTTTTACACGTTGGGGATGTTTTTGGCGAGGTTTTTTAATTTCACAGTACATTAAATCTTATACAACACAGGCGTGAGTAAATAGTTTTGTGCAATACCCCCTCTGTTGGTTATCTAAAAAGTCAGACCTATCATAAAAATCCTAGTTAGATTTGTTTATGCATGGGAGGGTGACATTTTATCTTTGACAAAGAGGCTTGACTCCCATTGATGCGTTTCTGTTTTCTTTTTCTCTATCGGTCTGTGACCTCTGACGAGCTCCATAATTAATAACGTACAAGAACTCATTTCCCAATTATCAGTGCGGATCTGTCATTGTATCATAACCTATCCGGTCCAAGACACTTACTACCGCAAACAGTCTGAAGTTCTATAGGTCAAACACTTCCCTAAAGAAAGAAAAAAAGAGAGAGAGATGTCACCAAATGCCATTTAGTGCTTGTATCAGAAAGCTCCCTGAAACATTGTTTATCAGAGGGCTAACAGAGATGGTGATGATATTGACACACCACGCCAGAGATAAGCCACTTCACATCCTCATTGATCAGTGCTTCTGACAATCATCTGGAGACAAACACGGACTTCTCTGTCCTCGCAAAGGCATTGTGTAGTTGCTCATGCACACACACATATATACCCGTGACCTCTGAGGGTTGCTGGGGCATTTTTGGCCAAACTTTTCATTGAGTTTGCTCTATGACATATATACACTCATTATAAAATATATGTGAGACTGCAGGCCAGTAAAAGCGGACAGACTGAACAGTGTGGGCGATAGAGACAAAGAATTCTATCATGGTTTATGTAACTTTATATGACAGTAATAATTTACACCATGATTTGGAAATCCAACTTTAAATATGAATATTGCAGGTGCATGCATAAAATAGTCCTGTTGTGATGCTGCCACGACAGATTCACTGATCAATTTGTAGGAAACTGGAAACTGGCAACCAGAGTGTCAATCTTAGGCAGATTCCTTATTAAGAAATCACTATGAATAAATACAAGACATCATTTATCATTTACTTATTGGTGTTCCCAAGATTTATTTAATATTACTTATTACTAAGTTTGAATTTACAGTATTTCTGGCTTATAAATGATACCGCTGGGCAGTGTACTAGCTGTTTCTGAGGAAATATCAAATTAATGGTTTTAGATGTTTGAATTCACTATGTTGAATTAAAAATAGTTCTATATAAATGGATATGTGGTTATTTGTATTTAATGTATCAAATGAAAAACTTTATAAACTTTTAAATCAAAAAAGTTACTGTCACAGGAACGTTTCCACTTCATTATTTACTGAAGGATCAAAAGACACAGATTCAGCACATTAAAAGTTTTCATACTGCAACATTTTATACTGTTTATATTGTAATGCTGAGATCCTGAGATCCGTCCCACCCACTTGATCTGTGGCCCACAGTCTAAATTGTCTCCCTCAGTAGAAACAGTCCTGGCATTTCCACTGGTGGATTCATTTCTTCTGTCGTGGTGTAGTCATACCTATTACCTTACCATAGATCATTCACAGATGTTAACCTTGCAGTCCATTACTCTCCCTTTTGTCAACCACAAGGATTGTTTAACTGATTCTCTAACCAGAGTTTATTAGGTAATACATATGATTACAGTAAAATCTACCTTACTGAAAATCTACCTTACAGGAAACACTAAATAATTTTCTTTTTTCACTGATAAAATTATATTTTAGTCCATAAAAGAATGCTATATACAGAAAAAATACCAGAAAATGATCTGTTTCCCTCATTCAAGACAATCCACTGTATTCCAGATGGACATTCAAACAAAGAACCAACAGACAATCTCCTGGTCCGTACATGCTGCTCCGCTGCCACTGTTTCGGTCTGCTCCTACACCTTGGCAGAGAAAAGCACCACAACCTCGCCCAACCCGCAAGCAGCCACCAGCATATTAGTATTGGGAACCACACCAATCTCTGTCAATTACGCTGCCTTTTCTTTCCCCTTCTAACCAGCTCAGAATTGAATAAAGGGATAATCATCAATTTAAAGTGCCCTAAACCAGCCCTTCCCTATTCAAAGGGTGCCAAAGTTCTACATTTCATAATGGCTGTCTCTCAATAATAAACAAGAGAAATAAATTAGATTCCGGGGTGCAAGTACATTTATGCAATTTCATTATGTCCCTCCTGTGCTGGGCCACTTTCACCTTCTGAAGCCAAAAAAAAGAGCTCTCAGCAAGATTCATGCCGAATAAATGAAATAGTTTAACACCATAACAAGCAGAATAAAAGGCCCAGAGCAATGTCACACTTCAGCTCGTACTTTCTCTTATCTAATAGCAAGCAAAGCACACCACGTACGCGTGCCAGACATTTTCGGACTGCCGCACCCAGGCCCGGCTAATGCAACTGTGACCATAAAGTCACAAAACGCAATACTGCAATTCAGAGGAGTGCTCCGAGTTTCAGCGTCGGATCATTTTCACACCAGGTAACGCAGAAAAACCTATCAATTATCTTTCCCTTTCTACATGGAAATGCCCTTATTATATACACACAAAATAGCCTTTACTTAAATAATTAAGAGATGAAGAAAATGACCTAGATATTGCAGTGAACACATATCGACAGAGACATTAGAGATATATTTTTTGTGTTAGTCGAATCGTCAAGAGTGCTAAAACGCTAATTAACTTCGCACAGTAACTGATCTGAAGAAACCATGTGTCGTTCTAACTGATAATAGTCGTCAAAAAAGGTCAAACAGGCTGACAAAAAGAGCAATGTGTGAGCCGGCAAATGTCCTGCAACAGTGTGAATGAGTCAGAGGTGTCCTTGGTTGCGGTCTTTCACCATGCAGTTTCACTCAATTGGATTTAGCACGAAATTAATTTCGCCCTGCACAATTTTTCAGCCTTTCTGTGGATCATTAACGGCGAAGTCCATTTTCCTCTTGAGCACTGCTGGGCGGGTTTTTCGCCGCAGACAATATCTGAACCTCCCAAACAACAAAAGAACTTTGTGACTTTTAGAGTAGAGTACAGATATTGTACTTAATGCATCTTAATAACCTGAAAATGCCAAATCACTCAAAGCAAAAGACACAAACACAATTATAGGCACTCACACACAGTCAGACTAATTAAATCAGTAATCAAGTAATCTATTGATTTTGATCATTTTGTTTCAAATACATGACATTTGCAACAACAAACTTGATAAGATACCTTTGAAGCTATGCAAATGGATTGTTCCGGAAGCCAGACACAACCTTATAAAGGGCTGCTGACAATTAAATAGGTAAACAAATCCATTTTATTTCATAGACATGTTTGTGCTACCAGGTTGATCTGGGTCACTTTATTTGCAGTTATGCTCCCTGTGAGGATCAACCGCCCAAAACTTATTATGACCTGAGTATCCCCTGCATTCTCACTGCAAAAAAGCCAATTCAGATTCACCTTACAGTTGAAATGATTCATTTTTCTTTAGTTAAGTCATTGATCTTCATATTGTCACAGCTTTAATGCTTATTGTATTCAAGAATGACAATGAGATATATATCTATATATATCTATATATATATCTATATATATATCTATATATATCTATATCTATATATATATA
>JBBMFX010000101.1:32605444-32615730 GCA_037832545.1 Rhabdalestes septentrionalis | reverse complement strand
TTGCCCATTCTCCTCATTAAATCAGCACCCCACCCCCCACCACTGCTGCCCCCCCCACCCCCCTTCCCCAATTCCTCTCGCACATGCATGTTAAGAAATATTCAAGGATAAAATCTTTATGCGTCTTTATCTTTATTTAGTTCCTTTAACCCACTTTCATTGCTTTATTCGGATTTTTCTCAGTTGTGAGTAGAGTCCTCTGGTTCCAGTTTAATGAATTATACATCACAATGTGCTTCCGATATGTAGGGGGGATTTAATGCAAAGGCTGTGTTCCTGGTGGTGAGTGTTCGAGATAGGGGAGCCATTAGACTGGACAAACTATAGGAATGGAAGAAGCACTGCAGCTACTCTGACCTCCCCTGAATGTCCTGTGGCTATTCCTCACTCCCCCAGTGTCTAGCTTCAAGGAGCTTCAAAGAAATAATAAACACTTCTCAGCTCTCATCACAGCTGTAGAGACTGGATAGCTCTTTTAAAGAAATTTCTCTGCAGAATTTAGACACCCATAAACCAGTGGCTCCTAGTGCTAGTCCCTGCTTAAACACACTAGACCCTTCTTGAATTAAAGTACAGATGTTAAGCCAAAGAACAGCTACATGGACAAACGTATTGGGACACACCAATATCTTACAGAATTTGGGCTAAGCCTCTTATCATGTGGACACAGTTTGGGGAGGAACCTTTTCCGTTCCAGTATGACTGTGTCCTAGTGCACAAAGCAAGCTTCATAAAGACAGCTGGATGAGTTCCCTGTGGAAGAACTTGACTGGCCGTCATAGAGCCCTGTCCTCAACCCTGCACAACATCTATGTGATGAACTAGAATGGAGGTTACGAGCCAGACCTTCTCATCCAATATCAATGCCTGACCTCATAAATGCTCTACAGATTGAATGGGTACAGTTTCCCACAGAAACTCAAACATCTTGAGGAAAGCTGATTAAGGAGAGTGGAAGCTGTAAAGGCAGACTGACTCACATTCTGTCTATCTGAATGCAAAGTCATTAATGTCCTTGTTGATGTAATAATCTGGCAACACAATATATCTCATCATACAGGGTACGTATCTGTTAATGTCATAGATCATGTCACAACAGGCTTTTTGGAATATTTGTCTGTTTCATGCATGTGAGCCACATCAACAACCTGCTGCATCTTAAAGCAATGCAGTTAAAAGATTCTCAGGGTCCTGGAAGCAGCCTGCCAGTACCAATATGATACATAAACATTAAGGACTCAGGGCCAAGATCAGATGTGGCAGATGTTTATTTAAAATGTGCAATCGGGCAGTTTATTTTTAATATTTTAATAGACATGTGTTTTAATATAACGAAGTAAATAACACGAGGCAGGTAAGAGCACTTGCGTCATATTTGGATGCTGCTGCTACACCTACCACAAATAGATATGGTGTGTTTGTGCATGACTCATTCAGCTTAATAGTCAGACGCCTCTTAATTTTGAAAAATGTTATTAGACACATGGCATTTAAATATTCAACATTTATTTGCATTCACGAATTTTTTACATTCCAGTTCAGTCCATCACGGAGCACCTCATGTTTTTCTGGTTGCGACTTTGTCTAACAGAAAGTCCTGGAGCCGTGCTTGTGTTTTCATGTGTTTATTTAGACCAGACAAAAAAAATGTGTCCACTGGCTGAGAGGAATTAAAAATCAGGATCAGCCATAAAAATTCATGACCGCTGCCTCTGGTTTGAACATGTATAAAATGTGGGAATTAGGAGCTACCTGAATTTGCATTACAAAGAAGGATAACATGTATTTCTGTAGGATTGCAAATGCAGTAAAATGAATCTGATGCAGATATTTCAGCACAGTGGCTCAGGGTCACAAATATTCTGCCCTTCTGGAGTACGATCCATTATCCTCAAATATTAGTTCAAAATATCAGTGAAACAAGAGCAGGTAACATAAAAGCACACTTCCTCAGCATACAGTTATTACATTATAGTACAGCATAGAAAGAAGCTTCTGACTGAATGACAAACTGTTATAACATTTATTTATTTATTCATTCATCAACTGCCTGATTTTTCTTCTGATTTCTTCTTAAAAAGCCTACAAATGAATTAATCCAACATTTTCATCTTAACCGTATTTAGCAGACCGCTGTATTTATGTGTATTTTATATAACATTTATATAATTACATGTATGGCATTTGGCAGACATATCCAGAGCAACTTACAGTCATTTGTTACAGTGACAGTCCCCCTGGAGACACTGTGGGTTAAATGTCTTACTCAAGGACAGAATTGGAGAAAGTGTGTGTGTGGGGGGGTGTTTGAACATGAAACTTAGTGCTTATTGAACTTTTTTTTTACTTTTAAACGTTATGGTAACATAAACAAATACATATTGCACATGGTTTTATTTTTCAAACAGTGTCTGTAACACATATTTAAGTATACTTACATATTAGGGTGGTCCCATCTATAGGGTGAAACTTTTAGTGATGTGGTATATGAAAGTTAAAAATACAAAATATCTCAGTGAAAGAAGAATGTTTAGGGGTTGCACAACTCATTTGAAAATGTACAATTACATGTTCTTATTTGCATGCAGGCTTCTATCTAATTGCATGGTCCAGAATTGGTCCAGTCCACATGTTTTAATCTTGATCTTGATTTATTTACTTATTTATTGTGTTCTTTTTCTGTAGCCATATTGTCACAAATATTAATCAGTTTTGCTGGCATACAATAATATTATTGGTATCAGGTTCGCTATGCGTTTCCACTGCATTCTTAGTTTATTATATTTAAGCTATTTCTGTGTTCATTTAAATGGCACTATGACGGATCTGCACCACGTCGATGTCTAAAGCAACATTTCTGGCCCTAACCCTACTAAAACATACCTTAGCAAATCATCATCCCTTATGCGTGTGTCTCACCCCTCACCAAACCAGGTTGAGAGCCTGGTCGGGTCAAAACAGCTTAGATACAGTAACGCACTGTGTGTCATTATCAATAATGCTAACGGCATTGTAACGATGGAAACAGTAATTGCCTAGATAACCTGTTAGTGAAAAATGACTTTTTACAGTAATGTCGTTATTTTAATGCTTTTATTCCAATCACTGATAATATTATCTAAATAAATGTTGTTCCATTACCATGATAGAGAATTTAATTGATCATGACCCTTAATAAGAAACCATGCTGGCTAAACACGTCTGAGTGTGGTAGGCCTTTCTGTGGCCTGCTGTGAGTGTGTGAACGGGACCTGTGTATCGAACATAGGCCAACGAGTGCCGGCTGTCGCTCAAAGCCAGGCTCTAGACGTGCTCAGGCACAGCGTACGGTGACAGCTCAGTTTAAAAGCGGAACAGTAACCAGGGGCTGTGTGAAAGAGAGGCCTCTCCGTACCGCACATATCACCGGGGGGTGTAGGGGGGGTATGGTATGAGGAGGGGGATTCAAATCCTTTCTCCTCACAATTCAATTCTTCAAGGTGTGTCCTTTATCTGCAGCAATTTCCAAAGGCTCAAGAACTCTCCTCCCTGATGAATGAAATGCTTTCGAGAGGTGTCATCGGCGCAGCACCAAGGCCACTGCATCCCATCCTGTTCTCTTTGTTTATTTTCCCATCTCCTTTCTCTCCTTTTCCTTCCATTGCCTTGTCCACCCGCAGACAGGAGCGCACCACGCACAATGGGAAACAAGCACCCCAGAGCAAGGCAAAGCAGGCTTCTGGGTGATAATGGATTCAATTAAACCTATTGTTCAACCACAACAGTGCACAAAGGAAACTGATGATAAAAATGCAGATGAACAAGAACAAAGGAAACAGGCATCATTATTCTACAGCCAAGACATGCTGATACACTGACCCAGTGCTGACAGAGTTAAGCAAAATCACTCACCTACTTACTCCATAATTATTAAAAAAAACAAAACAAAGCGATGACAATTACAGGTGAGGTTTAACTAACACTATACCAATGTAACCTTGGGGGACAAGCTTTAAAGTGCAGTGAACGTCTTATTGTAAGTCAACCGAATTTTAACCTGCAGTCCATATTTGTTCATTTATTATTAAAAGTTCAGTGTGTTCCGACAAGTAATATGACCTGGGTTATTTTTTACAGTTCATGTAATATCTTCTATTATGTGAAAGATTCACAGAAATGGAATAATTTCAGCATGTTCTACGCATCAAGATTTAATTTTGAAGCAGTCTATTACTTTGTATCAAGAAGCATCAAACTCAAGGTGCGTTTATTAAAAGGATGATGAACACACCGTGTTTGGCTTTCCTGTATTAGTGCTAGATGTATCCAGAGCCAGTTGATTAGCTGTGTCTTCCACAATGTCTACATATGTACAGACAGCCATACAGCAAAGAGCACCACTGACAGCCATTCACCAATTAAATCAATGGCCAGGGGACTGCAGTGGTGAGCACACATTGGTACACACACCCGACATGTAGCGACGCCCCCCAGGTCCTGCAATAAACTGCACTGACAGTACATTCGTTTTAGAAATTACATTACAGGGAAAGAGTAAACGAGCAAGCCAGAGAGAGAGAGAGATGAGAGAGAGAGATCAAGAGAAATGTGTGTGCATGAATGAGTGTCACCATGAGTGAGCAAGTGAGAGGCTGAGAGACAAATGTGTGGGTGTGTGAGACAGAAGGGTGTGTGTGAGTGAGTGAGTGAGAATGTGAGGGAAGAGAGAGAGAGAATTAGTAAGAAAGTGAAAAAGACAATAAGTGAGTGAGAGTAAGTGACAATGAATGAGTAAAGGAGATGGGGAGTGAGTGAATGAGAGTGAGTAAGAGAGGGGGGTGAGGGAGAGAGTGATGGAGTGAATATAAGTAGAAGAGAGTGATAGAGTAAAGAGGGGCGGGAGTGAAAACAGAACAGAGCAACAGAGGAGGATGAAAGTGTGTGCAGGGGAACAGGGCAGGGAGGAGAATGAATTTGTGGGGTTGTGACAAAGAGAAGGAGAAAGAATGTAGAGAGACAGGGACAGGGAGAGAGAGAGAGAAAGAGTGAGTGAGAGTGTGTGAGAGTGAGAGTGTTGTGTGTGTGTGTGTGTGTGTGTGTGGCCAGCTGTCTCTGGCTATCCCCTGAGAATCCTCCGTGTACACCTGCTATCTTGCGAGACCAGGTGGGAGACAGAGACTGAGTCGCAGGCTGACAGGACGACACGCACAAGACAAAGTAGGGTCCACCTCTCTCCTCCACCTCTGGCCAAGCCTTGTGTGAATAACACACTGGCCTCCTCGCACAACGTATCACGTAAGGTAGTGAGCGAGGTGCTGCCATCACCCTACAAACAACAGATCACCAAACATTTCCCATAGTAATTTGGTCAGTTCTGAGGAACGCTCTGCAGGATTACAGTTGACGTGTCACTGCACATTCCCCACATAACGTCTCAGCTTGATCTAAAGGCCAATAGCCAGAACGAAGTGCTGTCAGGACATTGTACTGTTACAAAATCCAGAGGCAGAGGAATTCAACATGCGTGCATGAATGCAACGCCGAACACCGCTTTAGTTGTAAGCTTCTTAGCGGCCTGAAATCAATGAACTGATTCCTGAGGTATTATGAATGCAAAGCCAATGTAAAATTAAGTGAGGAAAACAAATCTGATGGCAGATTTACCTTTTCATCTGTCAAGAGGCTCCGTAAGCTCACTTGCTCAACCACAAGATTCTCTGTTCCAGACTTAAACCGAGTCCGCGATCAGCAATAATTCTCCTAAGAATTGCTGACATTAGCCTGAGAAAGATTAACAAATGATTAAGCGGATCTGCTCTATTATCACATGATAAGACTTGACAGAGCCCAAAAGCTCCTTCATGCATACAGTAACTCAAAGAGCAAAATGGTTTTGTGAAACCATCTCAAAAAGCATCCCCCGTTCAAACTAACTTCAAAACATTGCAATAATGGCCATTGTTTTCTTTCCTGTTTTACTGGCACTGCTGAAATGTCCATTACTGGAAGTTCCACTGGCAGATGATGGTCAACGTAATCAAGACCGAGCTTTCGGCGTCAACTTTCAAACCCATTCTGTTTTCAGTTTTAGTAAAGGCAACAAACATTTAGGACAGACAGACACGCGCACACACATATACACACTCTCGGAGCCCAATACTAATTAAAATCTTCCAATTCAAGGACTCTTTTGATTGACCGTAATGGTTTAGTAATCTTGTCACTGTGCCTTGACCTACTCTGTCGCTGTGCACGATTTATGGCACCCAATTACAATTTGTATAAGCCTTGCCAGGCGAATTGGCCCAAGTGAGAGAGCGCTAGGCCTTCTGAGGCCCCATAATGTGCTTTAAACATGGATTCAGCCAGCTCTGCCCTTCGGTTCCCCATTCTTCTGCTCCGACCATCATTTCTGAGCCACAAAGACGGTCATTCCTGGAGCTCTAAGTGATTTCTGCATCGTTTTGTTGTTCTCCTGCTTTCCTGGACATCAACTACCAAAGGATTATATTTATAGTTTACAGTAATAACATTTGCAGTACTATGTCAAACTGTTCTTTTAGATGCAATCTTAGGAGAAGAAAAAATAATCAAATCAAGCAAAGTCAGATTCAGACTGTAAACATGTCTTTCTAAACTTTATTACTGCAAATAAAGAATGCTTCATTCCCGTTTATCCTAGGTGTAGTCAATCAGCCAAGACAAAAGCTGGCCCTTTACCTTAGCAGGAACAACAAGGCTAATGCTGCTTACAACGTAACAAATATATTAGGTGCCAAAGCGGACGTCCACACACAGCATTTACATTGGCTTTGTGTTTAGGCGTGCATCTGTTTGCATGTATATATACACACTCAAAAAGCTAATGTTAATACTGCATCTGGACCACTCTCTTGACACACACACACACCCACACACACACCCACACACACCAAATATACAGTATACATTATGGTAAGGCAACACCATTTTTGGATTTTCTGAGGTTTTATTTTCAGCTTCATTCAAATTGCCAACAATTAAACACAGGAAAGAGTCAACACACATAAATGAAACTACAGCCGCAGCCCCGTCTCAATTAAAGCAAACCTGAACATTTCTGCCACCGTTTGTGATGCCTCTGAGCCAATCTGAGCCATTCCAGGCCCAGGGAAGCAGGAGGATGCTGGGTAGTTTGCGAGAAGTCAATCTTGATCAGTGTAACTGCCAGAGCCAGGCTGCCAGGGGTGAGGGTGAGCCTTGCGCCCAATTCTGACACAGATAGCACTTGTCAGCCAAAAGTAAGTGCATCCTCATCCCTCTGTTTTTGACTTGCATAATCAGTAACCCTGAAAACACTGCTGCAAACTGGGACACTGCATTGGAAAGCATTTACACACTGTTCTCACTGTAAGCTGGTCAGGCCCCAAAAGCCCTACTTAGCCGTGTAAGTCAGCTCCCTGAAGACTATTAAAAACTTTTTACACAAGCACAAATGATACACCATCTATAGCTGTGTGATCTTCAACTTTCTCTGTAAATAGAAATACAAATACAAATGTGCCTAAAATTATAAACAGGGAACACTCTGTGAGAGCATAAATAACAGAAAAAAAAACATTTGACTCCAGGACTAAGACCTCCAGTACATCTGAAAATATGAACACAAGTACAAATTTTGCTTCCCATTATACAATCCCTAAAACCATTTCAAATTTGATCAGCCATACCATTAAAACCAAGGGGTGGGGATGTGTTATTCAGATGTTGAAGATTATAATGTTGGAAGTAGGAAAATGGGTAAGCAAAGAGATCTGGGTGTCTTGGACAAGGGTCAAATCTTGATGGCTAGATAACTGGGTCAGAGCTTTTCCAGGTCTTGTGTGGTGTTTTCAGGATACAGTGCTTCGTGCCAACCTTAAATGTTCCAAGAAGAGACAACTGGTGCACTGGTAATAGGGTCATGGGTGCCCATGGCTCACTGATGTTAATAGGGAACAAAGGCTAGCAAAGGCTTGCCTGTTTGGTCTGATCTCACAGAAGGGCTGCTAAAAAACATACTGAGAAACGTTCAGGCTGGCTTTCAGAAAAAGGTGTCAGAGCACACACTGCATCACAGCTTGCTGCATAGCTGTGGCCTGGTTAGAGTGCGCATGCTGACTCCTGTCCACTACCAAATGTGGACACATGAGCATCAGAACTATAGTGCAATAAAAGAGGGTGGCCGAGCCTGATAAATGATGTTTTCTTTTCCATCATCATAACTAACATCCTGCCTGCTGCTTGGCTCTGGAAGAGGTGGCACCAAGATGCACTATGGAGAGAAGGGATGCTGGTGGAGGGAGTGTGATGCTCTGGGCAAAGATCTGCTGGGAAACCTTGCATCCTAGTATTCAGGTACAGGTTTATTTGACAGGTACAACCTGCTGAAACACTGTTGCAGGAAAAGAGCACTCCTTTATGGCAAAGGCATTCCTAAATGGCAGCCTGATGATGCGTCATTCAGCATGATGATGCGTCTCCTGACCACAAAGAAATCTAAAAAATGTGTGATGTGCAGGAGAAACTAGTCCATATCATGAACATACAGGACTTGAAGACTCTAGTGCAAATATCTTGGTGTCAAATACCAGAGCACACATTTGAAAATTTGGTTGAACTCACGCCTTCATGCGTCTGAGCAGCACGAGTGGGGTTCTACAGAATATTAGGCAGAAGATTTAAATGTTATAATTGTTTTTTGTTGTTGTTGCAGAAATCGATACTATTTGTCAGTCTTAATGTGGGTCTGTAAAATTTAGAAATTATTAACCAATGAAAAGTGTTGAAAATAGTTATACCAATTTTGATGACACAGTATTCATTTATTTAGAATATACATTTTTTGGGAGTTTCCTGAAAAATGCTGTTTTTAACATATGAGGTTTTGGCCCCGACAATGGTGATATGCAAGATTTAAAAGGGGTCAGGTGACATAATGTACACAACATTAATATTGTGGCTTAATTTCCTATTCATGAAAAAAAAATGGATTGCAAAAAGTTGCAAGTAAAACAGTGTTTCAGGTATCAGGTAGCTTATTCAAAAACAGTTTGTGTGATAACATCATGTGAGGAAGTTTTAAGGGGCATTAAACAGGACATCTGTTTCTTTTAACCACCACTGTGAACAATTCTGACTCCGCAGGCTTCTCTGTAATGGTGCATTTCACATGAAATCACAATGTTAGACTTTGGTTTTGTCTTAATTATTAAATTATGCAGAATTTAACCTATACATATAAAATGTAAAAAAAAAATTATTCATAGTCTACTTGCATATACAACAATCATAGCCCAGGCTCTATCACAGACAGAATCACTTCTATGTCTAAAATCCTCTTGCAGTTAAGCTGAACAATTAGACATGGGATGTTTTTCCACAGTTCTCATTGTCCGTTAGCACTCCATGCCACGGAGAGTGAACGTAACAATTAAGTGAAAATGAGCGGTAACGCAATATATTAAACATCACGAGTCATTTGCCAAAGTGAACATCTCATAGACATTAAAATAATTAATGTGCCCAACAAAGTTGTCAAGTTCTATTAAATGCTTAAGATCCCAGTGTCTCATTGGGCACGGATAGAACATTGGGCTAAGAGACTTTGTGGAAGGGGGTGGGTGAGAAAAGGTCTTTATCTGATGCTGCCAGGCCGAACTGCACACAATTACATAAATGTCATGTCACGGTATCGTTCCCACAGAATAGCATCCATCACTGAGCCTGGAGGATCGCCCAGCAATATGTTACATCAACTGTGGTTCCTCAGGTTGAGGGTTTTGTTTTGGGGTAAATGAAGGCAGAGAAGGCTATAACGATCCATTGATTCAGACTTCCACAGAAAAGCTTTTTCAGCTCCTTTCACTGTATGGAGATTATAGTTACAGAATATTTGAACAGTTTTATAGTTAGTAGAGAATGTTCATAGGCAATACATTATGGCTGAAGGAATAAAGGGAAATTACTATTACCATGGATGCATCAAAATTTCAAGATCAATATTTTTTTTTTCTATAAATATTAAGAACAGCACTTTTGGGTTTAAAACCAAAAGAGAAAAAATACATAAGTGTGTACTGTGCACAGCAGAAGTCTCAGCATCAGCATTCAGACTGTGATATAAAACTTTAAAAAATCATTTTTACCCAAGAAAGTCTCAATCCATTAAAAGAGTAATTATGATTACCAATAAAAATTTTGAATCACCTTAAAGTCAGAGAGAGAGAGAGAGAGAGAGAGAGAGAGAGAGAGAGAGAGAGAGAGAGAGAGAGAGAGAGAGAGAGAGA
>JBBMFX010000101.1:32562316-32573372 GCA_037832545.1 Rhabdalestes septentrionalis | reverse complement strand
AACCCCCCCCCCCCCCCCCCGTACACTATAGTTCGCACACTGGTCATATGTGCCCCCCTAAAAACACACTGCCCCCACCCCTCAGCACCCCTAGTAATTTTGGTCTAGAACCACCACTGTATATATGGCATTTTGATTTAAGACACATGAAATGTGGGATCATATTAGACACACTGAAATTAAATATTTAAAATAATCACCTCTTTCACTTTTTCAACCTAATACTCTCACCTGCAGCACACATCTAAATCTGCACACCAGACTCTCTGGGTGGTTTATGAGACTTCTAACTTTCTTATTCTTTTTAACATCGTTTTGTATCCAACCTCCTCCGGATTGCCAGCTAGCTGGCATGCGCTCAGTCATGTTAATTCCCAAGAATAAATGAGAGTGTGCCGGCTAGCTGCTGTCCGGAGTAATGTATCCAGCCGACGTGACTGAGTTTAACTTGTGCTCCAGTATAAAAAAGTTTATAGCAGTTTGAATCCTCCCCTGGGTCGTAACAAGACCCGACCAAAACAAATCCTGTATAAGACGATGGTTAAAAAGATGCTTGTTTAAAAAATGGTTTTAAAGAGATGCTTTCTTCGCTCTACTCCAATGCTCCATAATTACACCCCCAGAGAGCACAGCAACATGTGAAATGCTGCCCGACCAGACAGTATCTTTATGCAAAGTGTAATGAAAAGAACTTTATCAGCAATGTTATACTTTGTGATATTTGGTTTACTCATGTAAAATAGCTGACACATAATAAGCCAAAAAATATGGTTAATGTTCATGAACAATGAAGATCTAAAAATCTTGTTACCTTCGGTGAAGACAGATACAGATATCACCAGAACATCATGTGCAAAACAATCTGGTATTTGTGAATGGCAATAAAATAGTTTTGTTTGCATACCTGGCTCTTATATGTATCAGTTGCATGTAAATCTGGTTTATCCCAAGCACATATTCCTTTATATCTCAAAACAAATATTTTGGCAATTACAATTATGCCAGCTTCTGCACATCAATCTTAAAGTGGTAACGTGGTAAAATCTTTCAGTTGCAACTCTCTAACCACTAGACCACCAGCTGAAACTTGGCAACACTGTAGCACCACATGGTTGAAAATGAATACATTTGTCCCTTTGGTGGGTGTGTCTCTCCATCCTAGCACCCACTGAGGTGGGGTGGGGAAAAAGTACTTATTGGACAAGTTGACTACTAGAGGGCATATTATGACTCCCTTGGGGAGCAGCATCACCTCGTGAATAATACCTTTACAAAAATATTGCAGTCAGAAGATAAGTGCATGTCAGCAAAGTCAGAACAACTATTCAACAACACAGTTTTGTAAGCAACGTCTTTTTCTTTGTAAGACATGAACCTCCAGGTCTGTCAGGACAATGTAATGACCCCATTTCATGTTTTGTTTAGGCCTTGTCACCCGCCCTTCTCCATTTCTTTTTTCTCAGTTCCAGCTGTACCTCATGAGTATTAGTTTGCGAGACTCCTGAGTTTGCTGCTCTGCGTCCTTTCAATTCTTGCTGACCATTTCGCTACCATCTTTAAGGGCTTTGGATATCTCGGGTTTTAGTCCGTTCACGGATGCAGGTTTTAAAGGCATGCCAGTAACCTCGCTCACAACAGCACTGCTGTCCAGACCACAATGTTCCAGCCAAATCTGCTTAAAAAGTTCTTCTTATTCTGCAACCTCCCCAAGTGCTCCCCTGTTTTCAGCAGGCATGGAGGGATTTTTGCAAAGTTGACTTATGCAGGTTTTAGTTCATTTAAAAAGGTTTGTACATCCCCTCCTCTTGTATCAACATTGTTTTGGGACGTGTCTGACTTTGTCTCCACACTTTAAGTAAGACTGATCTCTGTTCCTCAAGTTTACATTTAGGATCAGGGTAGCGTCTACTGAGAAGAGAGAGTACATTTTTCATGAGCATTCAAGAGCTTGTCAAGACTTGCAAGAATGTTTATATGTGCCTGGTATTTCCTTGGACCACTTATTAATTTATTCTAGTGTGGCAGGTTCAGTCTTACAAGGGAGGTCTCTTTTGACCTTGATTTTGTCAATGCAGGTCTGTCTCAGGCCAGCCTTCTCAAACTCTTCACTTTGAACTTCCACTTCACAGTTCTACAGTGTTTGATCACTAAAGGAGCAAGCCTAAGCTGTGATGAATTGGTTGTCCTTATCGTGGTGGTAGAATTGGCCTGTGCGCTCCTGTTCTTTGTCACTGATGCAGGAGAAGGTGTGTTATTGGACAGTTCCTTGCTGCTGCCGTGGTCATGTGGCAGGTCCTCCAGCAAAAGGCAGAGCTGTTGTTCTTCAGCATTTTTCAGTTCTTTGAATGAATAGAGCAGTTTTGGCTTCCCTTGCTTAGCAAGTGTATTTGGAGAGGGTTATGCTTTATCACAGTCGTTTAGTTGTAGCTGTTTAGAGATAAAATATTAGCATTTTTCATTTTCAGTTTATAGTCTCAGTTTTTCCCTTTTTCTTCTTGTAATAGAGAAGCTAATGATTGAAATTTAGCATTGTCTGCAGTGAATTTCAGTCTCCCAGTCTAAGACTTATCCAGATGTCAAATTTGCTTGAACATAATAACCAACCATCTGTCTCAAATTCTTGCGAACATGAACTGCGCTTTCCAAAGGCCTTTTAAACACCAGGCAATATCCAGAGTAAAGGGTTATCCAGGTTGACTTTAAATAAGTAGTTACAAGGACAGTAACCTTGGAGCCACTGAGGGTTAAGTGTCTTCCTCAAGGACAGAATACAAGAAAGTGGGGGGTTGAACCTGCAAATTTGTGGACACTGGGCTCGCAGACAAGTGTTTAAAGGTCTTTTTCAAAGAGCATTCAGTATTGTGTTATGAGCTGCCATCAAATACAAGACTTTTGTATTCTCAATGGTACCTCAGAGGTCTTGTGATTCAAACCCATGACTTCCTGATCGCCCTAACCACTAGGCTACCAGCTGCTATCAATTTTTCTGTGACGTTCAGTCATAATTTTTACCCATCACTGTGAACACAGAGTTTTAATTAAAGGAGCTGTTACAGATTTCTACTGTAGGAGTGAATATGCAGAGCTATAAAGGAAAATGATTATAATTTTGTCCTAATAAAAAAGAACCTACAGACAGAATTAGGCATATTCTCAAAAAGTCCCTCAGAAAAAAAAACTCATTCAAAACGTTGCTGCCAGAGTTCTAACTAAAACCAAGAAAAGAGAGCATTACTCCGATTCTCAGGTCTTTGCACTGGCCCCCAGTTCAGTACAGACTTGATTCCAAAGTCTTAAACACTGTGCACAAGTCACTTAATGGTTTGTGTCCTACATACATCTCTCATTTTTTAAATAAATATTCCAGGTAGATCTTTAAGATCTGCAATAGCTTGTCAGCTAGTGGTGAGAAGATCTGAAACAAAACATGAAATGGCGTTTAGTCACTATGCAGCTCATTGCTGGAACTGACCATCAGTTATATTTTTGTCTAAATGCTTTTGAATATATGCACTGTCAATATTATTTTATCATTTTATTTATTTTATCTCCCCATTATCTAATTCTAATTGATTTGATTTCTGTAAAGCACATTTAATGACTGTTTGCATATGATTATGTGCTATGTAAATAAACATAAAACTAGTATACACACACTATACAAAAATTTTGGCTATGTTTTTAAATACAGGGTAGGCCTACGACTAGCAATATTGTAGGTATATAAAATGGATATGTATACACTTTCAAAGTACAAAACAGTTTTTTAATATAGGCAATTTTTTTCCTAATCTTCATACAAAAGACAAAAATGTTCAAAGAACGATACTAGTTCACACTTTAGTTAAAGAGAAGGAAAATCATGTCCTGCTGATTATAAACAGAACATTATTTACTCACTCGTTAGTTAAAAAAAAATTTCTGGATCTTAGTCAGGTATTCTACTTTGGGCATTAACTGCAAAACCACTGTTTCTAACTTTGCCAGGAACATTAATTTTGTCAGAAAATGAAGCTCAATTAACAACTTACAAGACCAGTATAATCTCATAATTCTTCCAGACCAGTTTATAAATTCTCTGAGAATAATAATTATACAGTATCAAACTGTCTTCCAGAGCTTACACCCAAAGCCTTTCCTAACCAGCAAACACATTTCTTCAGTGTTATTAACTTTGCTTGGAACATTTAATTATTTCAAGATTTACAGTCTGGAAACTGACGCTCAATTAAAATCTGACATTAGTACAGTGCAGTATATCTAATTATTTTCAATCAATAAAATTACCCATCTTGAATTCTCTCACATTTAAAAACTTAATTCATCAGCTCTGTCACTGTGAAAGAATAACTATACAGTATTGAATTCTGCTTCAGAGCTTATACCAAAAGAATCTTCTAACCATAGAAAGGTATCAAATCCAGTCCCTCTGGGCTCCATCTGTAAGATGGCACTGGATCTTTGCAGCTTTCTTTGTAACTATGGAAATAAGGACATGAGGTTCAACAGTTCTCTTATACTGAACCATGCCTGGTTAGATGCTGTTACATAATTTATCTGGTTTAACATGATATGGTGGTGGTATTTTTACATTTCCAATCTGTTTGTGATTATGTTTTCAGGAAAAGCTGAAGGTAGTTTTCCAAGTGAATAATAATTTTTCACAGAATGTACAGTTAATTATTCTGTTTCATTTAGAAAGCTACTGCATTTAACACAGCTCAACTGTTTGGAAAGCCAAACCACTTGGACACTAATACAGAGATAAACCCCACTGTTTGTCTTTCTTGCGTCTTGAGGGGTGGTTGGTAAAGCCATGCCATAGGAGCTTGAGGTTCACTGCCATGATAATCAGGAAGGAGGACGCAGGTTTCTAGTTTTGTAGGCAAGAATCTAAATCAAACATGGGCAGCTATAAGTAGCCAGTGGATGATACAAAGTAGGAGAGTAATGATGTTGAAGGGAAGCTAAGGAAAAGCAGACACTGACCAGCCATAACATTAAACCTACCTGCTTAATACTGTTTAGGGTCTACTTGTGCTCTGATTTGTCAAGGCATGGACTCCACAAGACCACGTTCAATATCTATATGATTCATTTTGCAATTTAATATTCCTACTGTGTTCAATGAAGTTCTTGAGAACCATGTAGCAAAATTAGTGGTAGCTTCTTGTTTTAGCAAGACCTGCGCAAAAAGCAAGAAATACCTCACCAGCCATTGTGTAAAACAATTAAGATGAATCTGAAAAGCTGACCATAGTTAGGCCCTGCAGCTCAACATCAGTTACTGATATCACTTGTGACCTTGTAGCTAAACAGACCTCACACACTCATCTGTATGTTCCAATATCTAGTAGGAAACTTTCCTGGAAGAGGCTGTTGATGGAGCAAACATGGGGACCATATGAAATTTACAGCATTTATCCTAAGCCTCTTCCATTTTCTAACTACTGGGGAGCGTCTCCCTGGAGCTTGGGGTTAAGGGTCTTGCTAGGGAACCCAGTGGTGCTGTGCTGAGCATAGAATTCGAACCCCTGACAGCTTGGTCCAGAGGCAAGTATCTTACTCACTGAGCTACCACCACCCAATATTAATGGCCATAGTGTTGAATAAGATGTTAAACATGCATATGGATGTTATGTCCAGTGTCCAACTTCTGGCTATGCACTGTATTTAATCAAGAAGTCTGTGAGAACATTACCTTGGACAAAATAATTGAATGGTTGGCAGTATAATAAAAACCTAAGTGTAAATCTAAATCTTGAAAGTGAGCCATAGCATAAGTACACTCTTCATTGTTCATTAATAATACAAGAGACCAGGGCAGCAATTTCTTCATTGGCTAGCCTCAGAAAAGAACTGAAGGGTGGAAGGAAATTTAAATATTCATTAATACATAAACCCCGAGCCCTACACTGGCTCAGAATTGCTTTGAAGATGAGGTTGGGTGTGAAGGATAACTTTAGCAAGGTTAGGTCTCTAATTGACAAAAGATCCTTCATGAGCAAAAAGTCTATAGGCAATCATCAGATGCCGTTTCTCTTGTGGAAGACATTAAGATTCACACCCATTTGCATAATGCCTTTAGGTCCAGTATAGACATTAATTACATTGATAATGCATTAATTTTTCACTTTGAATACTACTCCAGTCGTTAAGCACTCCCCCGTTTTACTCAAAGGTCAGTTTTAATCACCAACTATGCTAAAACAGATGTTTTATTACAACCCCTCATTACGCTTTGTTCAAATTAAAGGAAATGATCAGTAGGAACTCATCAAACTAGGCTATGCCCATCATATAAGCAGGACTTCATAATTCTCCTACCTGTCAACACTTGGACATTTTGGCTAGCAGAGCCCTAATAGAACAGCTGCTGCATGGAACTCAGCCTGGAATGCCATCAGTATCATTTATCTACATAGTAATTTAGTGAATATTTATTTTTACATTATTTTTAGCTCTGACTAATATTTGACAGTAACAACACTATTACAAATATTCCCAATAACAAAGAACCCAAGTTTTGTGAAATTCTGGGATTTACGTACATGCTATATTTACAGCATTCTCAGCCTACAAATCTGAATGTAAAAACTCTGCTTGTAACACAGTTAATTATGTAACAAACTTAATGCAGTACAGGGCAAACCAGTTAAGTAGTCGAAAAAGAACAGACTTACATGTGCTTAAAGAGCTTTAGTAAAGTGATATGGGCTACACATTACTTTGTGACCATGATACAGTGTCCTGTTTAGAATACAGTAATAGAAAACTGTATAGAAAGCCCTAGTCTTACGAATTCCTTCTATGGATCAAACTTCATGAACTAACCCGGTAAAAGTGCTCAATAAGACTTCACATTTACCCATTACGACTACTTCAAAAAGTATGTTGTTTGGTATGTGACTTTCCTATAATGGCCATTTCACATGAGAATGTCGTGACAGAAAGAGTCGGCCCCAAATTGCACCACCAGTCATTTTCATTAACAACCACGTTTTAATTAAACATTGATTACCTGCTAATTAGTCTAATGATTGTCCCCAGATGAGGGGGGCCAGGTACAGCAAGTGACAGAGGAGAAAAATGAAGGATCTGAGGCAAATGGAAATTGTGTTTGAGATCCCTGAGGGCGGACTGTTTTGTGATTATTTTTGCTTTTATAAATGAGGCCTTCACCATGCATTTCTCTAATTTATGTTTGTCTGATGGCTCCCATATGACTGATGCATAAAAGATTGAGTGTGTGCACATTTTCATCAAATTTGGGTAATTTTCTGCCACTGGAAAGCAATAAATAAATTCAAAAAAAGACTGCGACTGGCACACATTCAAATTAATCTCCATTGTGATGATAAAGGAATGTAGCTGTGGGTGCAAAGCTACTTCAGTCACTAACAGTGCTGCGAGCAACATCCTTCAGCGAAAACAAGTACACTTCTGCAGCCCCCCATCTCAAAATCTCACATCCGACATTGCGTATTCATCAGACTTTCTATAACGCATACATTGGAAAAATAATGAGAAGGAAGGAAAGGAACCAAACTATTATGTCAATCAAACACCATAAAATAAACAGAGGTCTGTTTAAAAAGAAACGCTCACATTCAGACCTCTGCACCTATCAGTGTACACAGTTTAAACGGAGGCCCAACCCCTATAGATCCAAAGATTAATAAAAAGTAAATAAGTAAATGGAAAAAAAATAAATATATCACAAAAGCCCTATCATGAATAATGAATGTGTCATTCCCCGCTCCATTATTCTTGTTTGCTTTGATTCAGGCATTCTTGTTTCTCAGTCACAGGAATATTTCATCCACATCAAATACCCCTCCAGCACTCACTGTCAGCATCAATACACAAGTGTGTGTTTTAATTTTTCCCAGACCTGCCTTTGTTCTCCACCATGGCTGATTCATTAGAAAGCCCATTATTGCTACAATAAGAAAAAGAGCATGAATGACACACATGATATACCTAATCATACCTCCTAAACTGCTGGACACAACACAGTAATCTATATTGGTTACTGTTCTTATTTCCTTTGATATTTTATTAGCATAACGCACACGCCGGTAACTTCTAGTTACACATGAAACTAGAAATTAAAGGAACCATTTCTACTGAACTTCCAAACGACACAGTGCTACCTGCCCTCCGCTACTTGCAAATGTAATTAAATGTGATCGCTGCAAATGAATAGTTAATTTAGTTCGGTTAAAAGGTTAATAGCTGAATGTATAGCAAGCTAAACTTATGGGAACTGTGAAATACAAGCAGAGACGAAAACCACATCTCTGACGGTCATAGATCTGCGACTCTAGGTGGTGAAAGCTTTTTTTCTGGACCAACGCTTTGCTTGGATCAGAGATGATTATGGGTTCAGCGGTGCGAAAAGCAGTATCAAGATGGGTAACGGAAAGATCGATTTCTGTTTTTATGGAGTTAATTCAATATGGACTATTTAAACTGATGGGGCGGAGAGAGAAATGAGATTGTATTAGCTAGGTATGGATTTTTGCCATGTGAAAGCTCTGGCTGCAGAAGGAGGCATGGTTTACAAGTCTTTACACTGTTTAAAACGATATTCACAAGATTAATCACTGTAAATTACATTACAATGACAGTCTGTACCTACAAAGGTTTATGTATTATTTACTCCAGGGAGAAATCTAAACCTGCAAGTACCTTGTTAATGAACATGTAATAAATAGTATAATTTGCACACACTGACTGTTTAGCCACATTTAAACTTTGTGTCACTGTTAACACTTACTTGTACTTGCTATTCAGTAGATTTGACAATTCACCAGCCAAACTTAATTATCAGTGCTTCGCTGGCACGAAGCACTGATAATTAATTTATTAGTGTTTGAGTTGTCTCTGTAAAGTACTTTTCAATAGGAATGACAGCTTGCACTCCACAATGTAACATGTTAACTGACCACTTCTCTCCATCATTCAGTTCACCTCACCCGCTCCCATGAATAATTAAAATGTCTGCAACAAACTACACATTTCACAGAGACAGTTACAGAGAAAAAAAACCCCACCATCTCCACTGAATGTGTAATAATAGTGTGTGTGTGTGTGTGTGTGTGTGTGTGTGTGTGTGTGTGTGTGTGTGTGTGTGTGTGTTCTTTTTTTTGCACGCTCGAATTTGTGAGTGGTGTTTGTCCAGCACATGCCACAGAAACTTGATCGTATTGAGAGCTGGGGAATTTGGAAGCCAAATAAAAACTCAGACTGGGACTTCAGAGTGCTGAAAAGGGTAAAAAAAATCTTCTATTGCATCACTTACTGCTTCTGCAAGCATTGTCAGCACAAGACCTGGGAGCTTCAGTAAAGGAGCTTCCAAGGCCAAGCAACTGTATACAAGTTTAAAACACCATACACAACTCCAAACATTGGCTGAAGGAGTGTAAAGAACATCGCCACTGGGCTCTGGAGCAGTAGAATTGTGAAAAATCATGCTTCACTACCTGTCTGAGATTTGCTAATGCCAGGAGAACAATACCTACCAGAATGCATAGTGCCAGCAGTGAACTCTGGTGGAGGAGGGGAAATGATCTAGGGTTGTTTTTTAAGGACTGGGCTAGGTTGATTAGTTCTGGTTGAAGGTACTGTTAATGCTACACCCTAGAAAGACATTTTGGCATCCATATATCTCCAAGGTTGACGAACCAATTTAGAGTAGGACCTTTTCTCCATCATGTCTGTGCCCCCATTCCTGAAAAGGAGGTCCATGATGAGTCAAGTAGTCAAGTCAAGGGTTTTATGTTCCTTCCAACCATGTACACAGTAAAATGAATCAATGTTCCTCCAGGATAATGGAGCAACACAAAGAACCAAAAAGAACACCACAAGTGGAAGGGAGAGTGGTAAAAAAATCCAAGAGCAAATGTCCAATGGCTTACAGGACAACACATAGTGCAGCTCACAGGAGAATTTACAATTATTAGACAGACAAAAATAGCAAATAGCAGCAACAGGATTAGAACAAATGTTCAATATATAAAATGTCACTGTATTTACGGTGCCGTGAAGCGGAATATCTAAAAGTGAAAGTGATCAATTGGTCACTTGGAACACACCACTGCACACAGTGTGAACAGCACTTTCTCCTCTGCATTTAAACCCATTCACCAAGTGAAGTAGCGGGTATCCATGAATTCTGCACCTGTGTGGAGAAGTGTGTGGAGACGGTGTATTGGGACGGAGAGCAGCGTGTGGGGAGCGGTGTGTGGGAACGGTACTTACTCAGGGTAGGGGGTGGGGAGTCCCGAATATAAATATTTTTAAAAGTATTTGTCCAAATACAGTATTCGTAAAAAACACTTTATTTGTGCCTCTGAATACCGTATTTGCCTCCACCCCTATATATATATATATATATATTAGGGGTGGAGACCAATTAAGGTGAACAAAAACATCAGCCAGCAAGCGGCATAAACCATAAACCCACCACCCCGGACCACGTCCGATAGTGCCCGCCCATGCACTACGAAAACAAACCCCTTTATTTTACCCCTTAATATAACCTTAGTTTTTTCCTTTATTTCCAGGAAAGTAAGGAAAATTAAGTGGAAAAGTGCACAGATTAAGTCTGGTTAAGGGGTAAAACTACTGAATGTTTCCCTTACTTTAAAATTTTGCCCCTTAAATAACTTATGTTTTGGATTAAGGGGGTTCACACTCCTTAAATCCACTTGTAAGGTAAACTTAAGGTTTACAAATAAAATTTATTCAAATTCAGGTATTTAGCATATTTTCAGGGTTAAATTAAGGTAGAGTTTAGGATGTTTTAAGTACATTGTTTTTCATAGTGATGGTCACGTAGATGCCTACACAATTGGTCCACACTGGCGCTGGCACTGCTCCGGAGTCTGCGCGTTTCATTATAAATTTTACTGGAATACAAATACTTTTCCCCTTTCAACAAATACAAATACAAATAACGGCCTAATATGTATTAGGGCATTAATGACTTCAGATTTTTCCTAGTCGATTAGTTCATCAAGATAGTCTAGGTCGAGTCGACTAGTCGTGA
>JBBMFX010000101.1:32551596-32562216 GCA_037832545.1 Rhabdalestes septentrionalis | reverse complement strand
TAAGCCCTGGCGCTGCTCAGCTCCTCTGAACCGGACTCCCTGCAGTGCTAGCATTAGCATGTTAGCTAGAGGTGCCACTTCAGAACCGTGCAAAACGTAGGTTCTGTTTCTGTACTTTCAGGTCTCCTGCTGTTTGTGTGTCTAGAGTGAAGGATCTCCACATGTGTGATGTGTGTCTCTGCTGCGTCTGTAGAGAACAGAGACACCGTCTTGTTGTGGTCTCCACTCTACATGCCAATGGTTCCGCCCCTTTTAGGAAGGGACTCTAATAATTGGTTAAACCAAGGAGCGTGTGTCAGCATCAGCCAATCAGAGGCAGAGACTGCAATACGTCCAAAGTGAGAGCAGAGAGAAAGAAAAAAAAAAAACACGACTAGTCGACTACTCTCAGAGGTCTACTCGACTTTTGTGTTAATGCCCATATATATGTGAGTGTGTGTGTGTGTGTGTGTGTGTGTGTATGGGTTTGGTGCATAGTTTGTTAGATGGCTCTGATTTAGGAATCTGAAAGCCTGGATGAAGATAAAGCTCCCCAGCCTTGTAGCGAAGGCCCAGATGCTGTAAAACCTGCTGACAAAGGAGAGGAAAGAAGGTATGGGAGGAGTTCAAGGAGTCATCCACAATGATGGTGGCATTGTGGAGGCAGTATATGATCTAAATATCTGCTAAAGAGGGAAGAGACACATGACCTTTACAGGAAAGGTTGGCCCTTGTTGTTCTTAGGACAGTTTTATTGCCTAAACAGAAGCGAGTTTCTCAGGTTCACAGCACCCCACACCTCCAGAGTCATCCACAACTTCTGGGTGGGGTGTGTGGTTCTGGAGGAAGTATCATCACTGGTGAACTTGCTGATGTAACTAGTCATCGACTAAGTTTACTTGTATCAATCTTTAGATATGAGCAGATATCTTAGGTACACGTCTTGGCATGAGGTGTGGTTAATTTTTGTTTGTCTTAAATGTTCTCCTCACTCGTTTCTTTTTCTTGTTACTATGGAAGCAATGATGCTGAACAGCTGTTTCCCTCAAGCTTTGGTTAGTGAACCAAAAATCACAGCCTTTTTTGATTAAGCCTATGGTTCATACAACCAGAGCTTTTCTAAAAGTTAAAGTATCTGGCAACTTCTAGCCAGCATTCACTGTGCATCCTAAACATTGAAATATGGACGTGGACTTTTACAGTTAGTTCCATTTTTTGTATTTTTAACAGTCTATCTTTTACTATATTTACTGCACATAGAGGTCTACTGATCTCATTAGCCAGGATTAAGAGTTTCACACATTTCAAATCCTCACGTATTGTTAATTTATTTACATGTGTTTATTCTAGTGTGCTATATATAAATGACCTCAGTTCTAACTGTCTGTGCAGTATAATGCCTTGAACACTGCTGGTAACATCACGTCACTAACGTGTGAACAGGCAGAATAAAACTGCTATATACATCAAACTAATTTAAATTAAAAAGTAATGAAAATCTAGCTGATACAGGCTCTTTAGGGAAAGTGGTCCAATCTTACTTCTACAGCACAGGCAGAGCTGAAGGGTACCAAGAGCCAGTTTAATAATATGATGCAAAGCCGGGTCATTTTTATTCATATTATGCAGATTAGTGCTCTGTAGTCCTTCAAGTAGTGCTAAGGAGAAGAAACCTTTACAAAAGATTCTTAACCTTACATGCTAGTCTCTGACCCAAACAATTCAATTGGCCATGTTTCGCAAATATGAAGAATCACTTAGTCAAGTTGCGAGCCCTTGCTCACTCTATGAAGGTGCTTTTGATTTGAGACCATTTGTCTTATTGAGTGCTGTTGCTTGTCAAAAGGAACTCTGTGAAGGCCTGTAGTCAGAAACATACAGTACATCTGTCACTGTCAAAGGGACAGGGATCCTCACAGCAGATGGGTCAGTCAAAACAGTGGGACAGAGGGCTCATGGGTCCAGGTACACCAACAGAGGGACAGACAAACTGCCTGATTGCCAGAAAAGAAAACACAGGAAGCAAGCTGACGTAATGCGCCTCTCTCTCCGTCTCAAGTCATCATGCTGTGTCATGCCATTCCATTAACTAATAGCTTTGCTCCAAAAACAAAAGTGACATCACCATGTGCCAAGACTGAGTAGGCCACCTCTGGCACTTTGCCACAGTCATGCAAAGAAGTACATTAGGCATGTGAATCTTTGAGCTGATGGAAAATCTGTTGCATCAACGATAAATTAATTTTCAATTTAAAGCTGTTTTCTTCAAATGAATCCGAGCCTTTTCTGGACGTATTTGCTACCTTCACGTTAAAGCTAAAAGCGGGTCCAAATCTGCAGCACTGCATGTCTGTGGAGTCTGCAGAATCTAAACTAGATAGGGATCATTTACACATTTCAGGGATGCAGAATCACACACTTTCTAATGATGAAACATGAATATATCAAAAGAGTTCAATCTCTTGTAATACAAATCATAAGTGTGAACAGGTTTTAAAACTTCTAAGCTTACACACATCTTTTCCAGGTAGCAGAGTATACACACACACATGTGTATACATATACACACACGTGTATACATGGGAGCGCTGCATCCCTCCCACTGCAGATATTCTGCAAGATACGTTTGTCTGTGCACTGCATCTCCTACTGTTGAACAATTTGATTAAATATTGTGAATGGTTTTGCTAATATGTGTTATGTCTTAGATACAAAAAACTACATTAGCTCTAAAAAAACAGACGATTTCATATCTGAAACTTAATACAGTCTACAAGTCGAAGCAACTTCCATTTCCTAACTACAGGGGGCAGTCTCTCTAGACCAGACTGAGTTTAGGCAACCTGGTCCAGAGGCAATTATCCTACCCACTAGACCACCATAAACAATGTAAGCATTTAAATATTAAAATGTAGAATATAGAATAAAGAGAGTGCGTGTCAAACACTTTTTTGTGTGTGTCAAACACTTTTTATGCTAAAAATTATACAAGTAAAACAAAATATATAAAAGACCTGAACTGTAAAATGATTTGAGGACAGTAAAGATATGCATGCGCTTGTTGTAAGGTGTTGTTTATATTTTATTGCAATTTTAATTTGATGGTTTAAAATAACAAAGCTAGCCTACAACACTGCATACATTTTCGTTCTGAGCATCAAAACAGCTTGTTTAAGTGACACAGCTCCACAGTGGTCAACAGCCAGTGGAGCAGTTCAGCTTAGTCTTAACCTGTGACTGTGGGTATAAAACATGGTGAATCTTTACTGAAGGACTCTAGACCTGCAATTTACAAGCTAAAAAATGTCTTACCTGAAAGTCAACAAGAGTCTACATGTCAGGGACAAATCAACCTTTTAAGGGGATTCAGAGCGAGCCAGGTGAGTACTTCTCCCCTGAAACAAAAAAGAGCAAAATGAACAATTTTTTACTTTATTTACACCAACAGTACGGAAATAAGAGTTTTTAATGTACAGCTTGTTTTTAGGGCATGAGCTAATTTTTCCGGGTCAAATTATCGGTCAACAAATTCAAAGTCGAGTCAACTAATCTTTGATGATGTCACACAGGCCCAGTGTTGGAACACAGGTGTCCATCTCTGAATTTTTTTTTAAGTTACCTGTAATATTAACAGTCAACATGACAATTAAATAAATAAAGCAAAGGATGACACCTTGAATTTTCTGGTAAATGTAAGTGTACAACAGAAAGTGGGAACAATTTAAGCCACGGCGCCATTCAGCGTCCTCTGGATTGGATGACTGGCTACAGTGATAGCGTTAGCAAGTTAGCTAGCGGTGCCATTTCAGATGCCGGCGCAGAACGCCGGTACAGTTACTGTATTTTAACACTTGCAGATTATGCAGGTTACCTGCTGTTGGTGTGTCTAGAGTGAAGAATCTCCACCCATGTGATGTATGTCTGTCTTATCTGGTGCCATGTCTCTCAACTTGTGTTTGTTTGTTTAGATTCCACTCGTGCCAAGGACTATAGTAATTGGTTAAGTAAAGAAACGAGTGTCAGCATCAGCGGCAGAGACTTTGATTGGAAAAAAAACACACGACACACGACACACACATACGTGGTGCTCATATTTCTACTATGTGTAAATATACATATATGCAATGTGTAAACACATACATGCACTTATATAGGTTTATATGTACATATATGTTAGGGCATTAACAGAAAAGTCAACTTGTGCCCCTGAATTCGACTAGATTTTCTGTTGATGCCCTTAAATATATGTATATATAAACCTGTATAAGTAGATGTATGTGTGTACACATTTCATATATGTATATTTGTACATAGTGGTAATATGAGCACCATGTATGAATACAGGTACACATTGGAGAGTCCTCGATTGTTTGCTAGCCGCAGGCATTGACAAAACCAGTAATGAAGCACCAGGACCGACTGCTTAATAGGTGAAAGACATCCTGTTGTATGTTATGAACCAAGACCCCATTCCATCTTGACTGTGCACTATTTTCTGACAACCTAACTGTGATATCCAGTATTGCTTATTTAATAATTACCCAGCTTAAACAAATTGCAAGAACAAACACTAAGGTAAACTGAATTATCCTGTCACCTGGCTAGCATTGAATAACACTTTAAGCATAAGTTTCTCATTATAACTCCACTGAAATGACTTGACTTGAATAAGGAGACAATTAACAGCCTAATACAATATTGTTTTATACCTCTAATTTGTTGACTGCCTCTGTTCTCATGCACATAACATTAGTTAATTCAGAGTACTTTAATTTTGCCTTCTCTGACTCTAACAGACTTGTGTTTGGCCAGTTATTCAAACTATCTAACTTAACTTACAAGGTAGCACTTACTGGAAGGTGGAGCTGGACAATGTGGATTGAAAAAAGCAGCCAAAAAATACAGAACATCCAAGGGGCGTTTTAATTTATTCAATACATCACAGCACAGTTCGCCTAGGAATATATAAAATATGAGGTTAGAGGTGAATCAGTCTTGAGCATATAGCAGTTTTATGCCTTCCTTGGAAAAACTCCAAATAACTATACACAATGCTATACAGTGCATACATGTGGATTAAAATTTCAGCATTCCCAATTAAGTAGCTGAAATTATTTGAGAAGAGCAGAGTGAATATAGCTGAACAAAACAGAGTAATTATTTGGAGCAATAAAGTGGTGAGAACAAACATGAATAGAGTATCATGTTTACTCATGAAAGTACCTCACTGTTAAAAAGTGTAGAGTTGTTTATATGTAAGTGATTGTTTCCATTTGTATACTTTTATGCTAAGAAATTTAGTATTTGATTTTGATTATATTTGTCTAACTTTAGCTAACTGCTAATGGAGCTTCAACAGCCTTAGGCTTAGAATTAACTTTTACTTTTCATGAGTGAAAGTAAAAGGTTTGACTAAGTGTAAAAAACATTAAAATTAAAGGAACAAAACTAAAGGGAAAAACTAAACGACAATTCAAGCTAAATAAGCAACACTATTCAACGGTTGCTTAACTGATGGCTGCCCTGTGCTGCCTTGTCCATCTCAGTCACGCCCCCAAGGGAGTCCGTCACCCGAGTACTAGGTGATACACAGCCCTGGGCATGTGTGTGTAAGGTTATGGTTTGTTGCGTGTGGTTGTTTGGTGGTGAGGTAACGCAGGTGAGGGTAGTGGGGCTTCGTTAGCTCCTTAGCTGAGTTGCTAGGTACCTAACGACATGTACACCTGTCTTGTGTATGATTTATGTACTGCTTGCTATTGAGTTGATTATCTGGGTCATGTGATTAGCTGCCTGTGTGTGCGTGTGGGTTTTAAAAGTCCAGCCAAGCCACAGTATCTCTGCGTGGTCTCTCCAATCCCTTCTCCAACAAAGGGTTCTGGTTCAGGTTTTATATATTGAGAGAAAACCTAATCACTCTTGACTGCATGTTTGTATTCAGTTGAAGGGGAAGAAGTCTAAGGCACATGAAGGTCTTCCCTGTTGGTAACCAGCACACTCTCTAAGTGGCAGTGAAGAGAGTTTATGCCATCCAAGCAACACGCAGCTGGATTCTGTGTTAACGCCCGCTGCTTGGTACTTGATTTGTGCCTCTCCTGTTTGTCTCTGTCCCCTGTGTGTCAACAGGCATGAGTGTAGGGGCATTTTCACACTCACAGAGCTCCACAGAGCTTGGAGTAGTTGTACTAGCCCCTAAAGCTTCAAGAGAGAGTCGACTCCGCGGCAGCCTCCCTTCCAGTGTTTTGTTAAAATTTTGTTGGGTGAAGGTCCTCCGGAACATCAAACTGCATTTTTGTATCCTGAACATGCCCGCCAGAGTGAATGTCCTCTAGGTTCAGCCTTGTATCTATTGTGTGAAGATCTGCTGGGTTTTATGAAGCTGGCACGGCACCTTGAACTTAAACTTTGTTTATTAAATCTACCACTCACTTCTAATGCCGTCTCCTGCTAGTGTGTCCACCCCTTACCTAACATGACAGCTGGCTGTAGCTTTTATTCTAGAGTAAGATGTTTTAGGCACTCTGTCTGCCTTAACATTATGTGGAAAATGTCTGAACAACAAAACAAGTTAAAAAATAAAAAAGGCCTGGCAATTATCAGGATGATGTCATGGTATCACACAGACTGTGACTGGACAATGGAAATGTTAAACCTCGGACCATAAAATAAATGCTCGTCTGACGTCAACAACCACACATACCAGAAACATACCAGAGATCAGTACACAGGTCCTAGTTTTAACAGCATTTTCTATTATTACAGAGTAGCTGTTTATAAAAATAAGGTTGATTACATGCACTAATTGCGAATATACAGGCAAAGCATAGTGAATGCAAATGCATCATTCTTATGCTTTTCATTCACTTAATACACCTCAGCTATGAAGAAAATCTCTCATACCGGCTGCTACACAAGCTGCCACACAAGTGACAAAACTGGAGATGAATCCCAGATGTCTACTAATTAAGTATCTGATGACATTTCACTTATTCAGTTACAATATAGCTTCAGTAGTCTTTCATCACTGCCAGAACATTTAGCATGTTATGGTGGGGAATACTTCTTTTCTGGATACAGAAGCTGAAAGACATCCTGCGATTTCTGATAGCTCAAAGCCTTGAAGAAAGCTCGAGACAATATTCAACAGGACACAAAGATCACTGCTGTCTCATGAATGTGTTTCTTGCATTCGGTCAGGAGAAAAAGCCATCAGCTTTGCTTCAAAGCTGTGCAAAAGAAAATCAATCACAGGTGCCAAGAGCTCTTCAGCTTGAGCTGCAGTTCCACTGAACAAATGTCTCTTGAGCGCATACATGAAGGATGCATAATGCCCCAAACTAAAGCTCATTTATTTGAAGGCCAGACGTTCAGAAAACAGAAACGGCATAAGAGCTGTCAGTTTGTATTGACTGAACCATTCTATTAGGAGTAAAAAATGTGGAACGGCCATGAGTAAGTTTATCAGGACTTACAAAAATAAATAAAATAAAGAAAGAAATAATAAAATGCAAAGCAAACACACAGTCAGAAAAAAGAAGCTGGATTAAATGTGGTTTCTTCACTCCAGAGTTCAATCAATCAGAAGTTAGAACGGAAACTATTACAATAGTTAAACAAATGCCTTTTCCTACTGAAAAATGAGTGACCCTGGTAGGTCACTGGACAAATGTGGCTAAGATAGAGCAGGGACTCCCACTGGAGATTCTGAACGCTTTTCAAATTGAAGCCTGGCACTACTCTGACACGCTGCTTCATCCCAATGACGCCCAGAGTGTCCATTATTGGTGGCCTGGCCGCTAAATGAGCAGGGGGTGGATGACCTCTGTGATCTAATGAGCTGGTGTCACAGTTAAAAAGTCTAGTGTGGCCCTTTTCAGGGCCAGATACCTCCCTGAAGAACAGTTACACAGTAATTTGATGCATCGTCTGCCTCTGTGCCTGGTCAATAAGACAAAGACTGAGGCTACAGCCTGTAGAAACCTTGTGGAGGATTGAAACAAAAATCAAAACAAAAGGATTTCTTGCAACCTGACACAAGTGAGCTGTAGAGGCATTTTCTTCAAGCAGTCAAAACGGGTAAACTGATGCTGCTAAAAAGAAATCGTTTATTACGAGACACTTCCCCCCACCTGTGTCCGACCTGTCTTGTAAATAAATATTTTAATGGAAAAGTAGGCATTTACTACAATATCTTTATTCAACAAAACAGGGCATAAGTGACAGAATGATATTCTGTGGAGTGGTACATGACAATTTCAACACCATGTCAGATGGTAAGAAAATATTGTATAGCATTCACAGGAAGGTGGAATATTATCAAGGCCATGCTCTGGATAAGTGGACACACTATCCTGTACAACTTTAATATCCTGGCAAACTTGTGGTAAAGATTCTTTTCAAAGCAAAATTTCTGAACCTGCTCAACCTATTTGAAGTGAAAGTAGTGAAGTGAAAGTGACCACACAGTGTGAACAGTATGAAAATCTTCCTCTGTATTAAACCCATTCACCAAGTGAAGCAGCGGGCAGCCAGGAACACAGCGCCCAAGGAGCAGCCCTAACCACTATGGTCAAAAATTCCCAGTATAATTACATTTCTAGAGATGTTGTTATATTTTTTCTAATTTGTTCTCTCCCTTCAGTTTTTACAAGAGCAATATTTAACAACTTATAAATAGTTTATGATACTGAATAGAACAGCATATAAGCAAAGAGTTGGTGCAGGCAATGCATAGTGCATACACATGGCACTTTCTTCGTGACAAGCAAGCAAAAATGATACAAAAATGCTGTTTTATACCTACATTTCTCAGGTTATTTGATTCATACATATGGCCGAAAACTCCCAAGCATTAAGTGTGAGACTTGTGCTATTGACACAAAATTCAAAGGTTAAGTCTTCATATTCAAATGGCGAATTACTTCATACTGTGGAGGGGGTGGAGGTAGCTCAGTGGGTAGGACACTTCTGGACCATGAGGTCCTGGGTTCGAATCCTACCCCAGCACCACCACTGGGTCCCTGAGCAAGACCATTAACCCCATGATGCTCCAGGGAAACTGTCCCCTGTAGTTAGGGAATGGAAGTCGCTTTGGATAAAAGGCGTCTGCTAAATAATGTACATGTAAGTCCATTCTTTGTTAGATGTTTACATTATGTAAAGTCCAACAAGCATTTTCATTTTTAAGGTGGTTAAATCCAGCACAAAATCTCACATTTAGACAGATTTCTAATGAAAGCAATGACATAAAGAAACTTCCATTGAAATGTTTCCTAATTCAATGCCCGTCACCACAGATTATTCTAACTGCCGCTGATATTTTGACTAATTGGAGTCTTTAAATAAAGGTGAAACAAAAATGGACTGAACACTACCTAAATAATGGACAATTTCATTATTTAAATGGGGATCCATCAGGTTCAGTTTCTTAATAAAATGGGAGGATAAACGAGAATTTAGAATATGCAAGTCGGGCAAATTGATCCAGGTCAATTTTAGGTGATTTTAATCAAAGTCAATTTTAGTCCATTTTAATCAAGGAACATTTTCGTTCAAGTTGAATCAATCAAGTTTGATAGAGCAATTGTGATGGCCAGAAAATAGACTCTTAGTGCCAACTGAGAATTCTCTCGTCCTTGCATTCCACGATTTCACAGTGGACAGGACAAATGGTCCTTCACCCAAACAAAACCTGCTTACAGGTGGTCCTATGGGGTCTTGACCATTGATGAACAGGGTAAAGAGGGCTAACAAGTGATGCAGAGAAAGAGATGGACTGCAGTCTGTAACCGTAAACTATGAAGAGCATCTTTATTTTGAGTTTACATTTAGGTAAACAGGTCAAAATGTAAAACAGGTAAAAATTTTAGCTAATCTGTTTGAGATTATTTTTAAAAACCTTAAGTTTTTGACTAAGAATCCTAAAAGTACACTGTTGCTACATAAACACAAAGCTGCTGTGCTCATCTTCACTCACTGACAGATCAGTACAAACAGAAAGCTAAATCCTAACCACTGTGAGCTGGGAGACAAAATAGTGGACTTACAGGATGGTGCTCGGCATGCAGGAGGCTGTGCTCTGTCCTGCAGCAAAAAGAATCCATAACACTAGAAGTGGAATAAAAAACAACATTTCTGTCAAAAAAAACAACTCCAATATCTAGGGCTGCAAATAACAATTATATAAATGTGAACAAATAAATTAATTTTTGATTAAATGACTTATACATGTTTCTGCTGCAGTGAGAAATTATACAATGTACTTGAAATTGGACTAGTTGATAATATTTGCAACCATATTTGTGCAGAAATATAGAAAAGTTTGAGGGTTCACAGACATTAATCACTGTTTTTAGCAAATATTAATTATTGGCCTAAAAACAGAAAATAAAAGAAAATTTAAAAATCTTTATATTTACCTTTTACTTTTGAACATAACATAAAAAAATGTACAAACTTAACATGTGGGTGGAGGATACTTGCCTCTGGACCATGAGAAGTTGCCTCTAGACCATCAGCACCATGAGATCTTGGGTTCGAATCCTACAACAATCCAGCACCACCACTGGGTCCCTGAGCAAGACTCTTAACCCCAAGTTGCTCCAGGGAGACTGTCCCCTGTAGTTAAGAATGAAAGTCGCTTTG
>JBBMFX010000101.1:32525403-32551496 GCA_037832545.1 Rhabdalestes septentrionalis | reverse complement strand
CACATCTTGCAAGAGATAAAAGCTGCCTGCATGTAAAAACAATACATATTAAAAAATTTAAAAAATGACCGGCCCACATTAAAAAAATGGTCCGGCCCTTCTGGCATTTGCCAGAATTGCCAAATGGCCAATCTGCCCCTGGTTACGGCTTCCCCTCTGAGAGAATTCTATCTGTTGCTCTACACATGAAATGCTGTGCCATGTGTGAGTTCATCATTATATTCGAGCACGTTGAGCCACGGAAATTTCCAGAAAATTGTATCAATGCGAAGGCAAAGGTTCTCACAAACTATGCCTCAGTCTGTCTTCAGTTCTCAGGTATATACACAAGCTAAGAACACAGTCAAATGCCAAGGGCGTCCTTCAGCAGAAACTTTCCAATAACTTTACTTTAATGAAAAACACAATGACAAGCTCAAGGAGAAGCCAGTCACTGAAAAACAATTTACAGCTCAAAAGTACAAAAGAGAGTGCTGCGGAATCAAAGAGGAAACGCATGAGGAAAAAGTTGCAGGAGATGTTGACAGGACCTGAAAATCAGCTGAAATGGCTGGTGATGGACATGTTTGTGGAAGCCCTCACCTTGAGGAGGCCGCGTATGGACTGTGTAGTGATGCAAGTCTCAGAGTCACATATTTTCCTCAACCACTCCATGGCTACAGCCTCTCAGGGAGGTTTTAACCCTGAGAATATGTTTCAGTTTAGCCGAGTCACCATTAATACTGGCCACTTTAACACTCTAACCTTTGTGGTGCTCATCTCAAGGGTGTTTTTAGAGGGGAAAAAAAACAGCTTTGGAACAATTGCTGGGGGCAATTTCAAAGTGACCTCCAGTCAAAGCCCAGGTTATTATTATTATTTCTAATCTTTTGTTCTCAGACTCCCTTTACCATTACATTCCATTAATCCTGCAGCATTAAAGTAGAAATGTAACATTAATATATATATAAGAAACATGAAACAATTTGGCACATCAAATGTGTTGATTAGGGTTGATATGATTTTTAGAATTAGATGTCCAAATTATACTTTATTATTATTTTTATTATTATTATTATTATTATTATTACTAGTGGAAGTAAAAGTCGTAGTAACAGAAGTAGTAGCAGTGTTAGTATTAGTGTTGTGTTGCAGTTTCATGCAAACATAGTGTTGCAGATAAATGAACTGTATTTGAATGCGGCTGCTACTCCTGAACCACAAGGTAGCATAATTAGATATGACTCATTGGGCTTAATATCTTATTACTTCTTGATTTCTATGTAGCACCTAATTGCTTTGTTTGACTCATTATTTTAACAAGCAGATACTTTTTCAGTTAAGGATTTAAAGCAGAAATTACAAAGCAAATCATGTGGATTATGTAAACATTTTTGGCTAAAAGTAAATCCTGGAAAGGTGGTACTTATACAAGCTCTGATAAATAAATCATTGTTTTTGCAGAGCATCATGTTTGTAAGTTTGTACATTTTTTTCCAAAGTCTCCAGAGATCCTTGCACGCTAAGAACAGCCTCATCCTTATTTTATGGTTAACACATTATATATGTAGTGTGCTTCATGGTACATCCAAGTCTGAGAATTAACAGTCCCGACATAGAATGTTTCAAGAAAAGACTTCCAGTGAGGGTCCTGAAATATAGATTAGCACCTATGGCTATGTCCTTTCAATTCATTATAGTGAAAGGCAAGTGATATCAATTATGTTACTCCTGTCAGTGTGCCAAGGTCAGAGAATCATATATTCAGCTGCTCAACCTTCTCCTCACAGATGCCAATCAATAGCATTCATATACAGAGTGCATTAGAAATGTACCAGTGCTCTGAGCAATGTGAATTACAGAGATTTGCTAATGGTGTTAAAAAAGTCTTTTAATAAATCTGTGGGTTTCTTCGAGAACAAAACCTGTTATCATGTGGGAGTAATGGTGGAATTTAAGATTAAACTCTAAGCTTAGCCTTGTGGCCTACCCAGCTTCAATGCACAGCTTTTGAGAACCAACCCTGAGAAGAGCAACGTTCTATCGGCAGTCAGGTGGGCCATCAGCTGTCACTGGGAATCAGGATAGAGCCACGTGCAAGGCCTCACTGTCCATGTTAATATTCTGGACATAGCGAGAAACAGACAGAAAATCAATACTTTCATTTTTTTTTCAATATTACAGAATGAGGGGAAAGGGGCAAAGCTCCAACCTCTCATAAAATTGGAGATTGGCTCCAAAGCCATTTGCCATTTGATCTGAGATGGAGCTGGAGACAAGTCCCTGGGGCAGATTTATATAATTAAATGCTGTTTGTTTTCTTTCATGAACGTCAAGAAAAACTGAAACAGACAAACATTTTGCTAGTTTTATCCTGAATGATCACACAGTCCAAAATGTCCTTTATGACATGGACTCGACACAGCCTGTCAATCACTGGTTTTATGGACCGTCCATGTCATTTTCTGTGTGTGTTATCACCATCGACACATCAAGGAGAAAAAAAAATGAATGCATGCCCTTTTACTGATTTAATAGATTTTTTTTTTTGCTTTTTAGTAACAACCATGGCTAATGTGGCTAGCAGAGCTTTTTATCTCCTGGACTCGGGCAATTAGACTCACCTCACAAACCGTTTCACCAAGTAGAACACACACTGATGTTACAGAACTTTACAGTTATATTCCCTTTCACCTACATGCAGTAGACATGGAATGATCTTGAGGTACCTGGTTACCTTTGTGGAGAATTCGTTTGCTAATAAACAATATCAGGAATAAAAAATGTTAAAAGTTTCAAAATGCCAGAAATGTTCAAACAGTTTTAGATACTAACCTGACGAGGCGCTGACAAAACTGTCAAAAACCAAGCTTAATTCTAAATACTGCAACAATTAATTCATCAAGATGTGAACCTATTCAACCTCAACAACATCCCACATGTTATAGCATAGATAAACTTTCCATTATGAGCTCTTCTCATTATATGTGGGGCTGATTTAGCTAAATGTTAGCCTGCATGGTTTAATTTGAAAGAAAATCAAATTCACAAAACCTTGATGTCCAAGTTTAACATCTTGGAAGAAATACATAACACACAACATACAATGTGCCCTATCTTTTGCACATGCCACATTTAATATTGCACCTGGCCCGATATGTTATATCCGACACATAAATAATCATTTGCATTCTCAGAGGAGGGTTTGCATGTTTCACTCAGAAAATCAACAGAACGTAATTTGCCTGGGGCACAAAAACTCTTGCATAAGATTGTGTATCCCATTCCAAAGCATTTACAAACTTTCTCACAACGTATGCCTTTCACTGCGATTCAGAGAATTCTGTTATTAGAATTTCAAAAGTTTGGAATAGGAAGGCAGCTTAGGGTCAGGTCCATAACTGCGCAGACAGCCCTGAAGACAATCTGGAGAGAACACAATATGTGTGAGGATAACTGTTTACTCCAACTTCTAAGATGTCCCTGAAGCCTCCCTGAACTCCAAGAATAGACTTGCACTCAATGGGCTGGTTGCACACATTCCTATTCTTGATCCATGAAATTTTTATCATGGGCAACTTTTATGCTTCTGCCATGAAAGTCGAAGTGTGAAGCCAAAGCAGAGAATAAACATAACCTGAGCTCCACCTGTCCGTGCCTGGCATCACTATCACAAATCTCACTGAGACAGTGTGTTTGTTTTTCCGACATCATACACAGCAAGCACTTGAAGAACGAGAAAAAACTCAAACTAGCAAAGCTGAAAAGCAAACCTCTGCAGAACGAGGAGAGGTTAGCTTTGGGGTGGCAAGACCACTGCCGGTGTGATTTTGTTTTCTTAACTATAGAAGGGTTTCATCTCAGGTGAAAATGTGTCTCCAAATGACACTCTGCCAAAACCCTGATCTGGACATGGAGCCGTAGATTGGAACTTCAACAGATTTTCCTATGAAAATGAAACCCCATGAATCCCAAGCAGAATTGTGTGCATTCTTTTCCGAATACAATAAAACATTGATAAACTTTGCAAAGCACAGAAGGTTTCATGCAGAGTAGAGGGATAGATCGTGTTTTTTCCCTCACACTACCAACAGTCTTTACAGTTTTGACATGACTCAAGAGTCTCTGTTCAGCAGTACGGTTTTATTTACTGTAAGTGGGTATCAGGTACTGAGGTGATACAATCAGGCTCCTCTCAACATGAACACTCGCTGGTATACACACATCCATGCTGTCTCTCTGGCTCTCAATGTGGGCAGACCAGATATCACATTCTATCCCTCTCTCTGTTCCTGGGTGACAGTTATACAGAGCATGAGTGGTGTAATGAAATCCAAAAATCCAAACTCAAGACTTTTCTGTTACAACATTTTCTGATACAACAAAAATAAGTGTCTACACAGATTGGTTTGGATTAGCTAAAGTTCTCAAGCTTTAATTCTTCCCATGCCACTCACTAACAAAGTACACCTGCAAAAACTCCCTGCTACCCCACTTTAATAGGACGCACCCTATTAGCGGGTAAAACACTTGCCTGTGAACCCGACGGCCACAAAGTCGCAGTTTCAAACTCCCACTTCCTACCACTGTGTCCTTGAGCAAGACATTTAGCCCTCAGTGTCTCCAGGGGGACTGTCTCTGTAACTAATGATTGTATGTCGCTCTGGATAAGGGCATCTGCCAAATGAAACTTTAAATGCCACTTTAATGCACCTGAAGGTCTAGTTTTAACGACTGACGGTGGTTTCCACAAAAGATGAAATCCAGATTAAATATAGATATGATAATGATATACAGTCAAAAGAAAGCAGCGTAACATTATTACATTCATTATTACATAATATTCATAGTATTCATAATATGCATAATGTTAAATTCAATTTTAAAACACTATTGGCACTTTTTTATGCCTTTACTGCCTATTTTACCCCTGGACAGATCAGTGCTATTTCTAGGACTGTGACGATTTGAAGTGGTTCACAATAATTGGCAGCCTAACACATCCTATCTGCAGTGGAGTGACTGAACTAATGCTGCTGTTATATAATGAAAATAGAAATATCGTATCAGGTGATCATCAAAATGAAGTGATTTGGGTGGAATTATTCTGTTTCAAAAGCCTGAAAAGAAAATCAGAAGATTGCTGGTAAGTAGAAATTGGGCTTGGCTCTGAAAATACTTGGCATTTAAGATAAAAAGATTCAGTACCTCAAAGTCCCCAAAAAATTCAGTGTCTTTTAACATTCAATTTTTATAACAGCACAGTTATTCGTATCAGAGACATTTATTTTGTAGCCTGAAAGGGATTTAAAAAATATTAAAAACATGCAGATTTAGTGTAATTTTCTTTTTTTTCTTTAGATATAACGATTTTACGCGTTATATTTATAGAAAGCTAATGCGGCTACTTCCAGACCATTTTCCCTCCTCTCCTACTGCCCCTAGCTCGACCAACGCCTCTCCTACAGACACTATGACTACGGTCACCCCTTCCACATTCTTTCCCGATTGGCAAAGTGTTGAAATAAACATGTGTTTGTGAGAACACAGAAAAAATGTAATGGTGTATCCCTATTCAAACACGAGCAACTGAGGAGAGACAATGTTAAACCAATTACTACAGAGCTGACAAATCTCTACTACAAAACATGAAGATTTAAAATTAATTTCACAACAACACACTATTCATAAGGTCATGGGCTTTCCCAAATTTTATTTGTGGCAATTTAAATAGTGCACCAAACTTCACTAACACAACATATAAAACAAAACCGTACTTACCCCAAGTGTAAATATTATTTAAATGTGAGATTCAGTAAATGCTTAAACTGACTGAGGGACTCGTTGGTTTAACCAACTGAAACAATCCTCCATTTGACTTAAAACACAACAACACAGCTTGACTGCCTGCACACGCAGCTCCTCTTCGGAAGCAGTAGGGCACTGCATCACACTGACACACCAGTCTGGCTCCAAAACAGGCCATAAACCTTGCCAGTCCACAGAGTGTAAAATAATAATGGCAGTGTTGCAAAAACCAAGCTGTGATAATAACAAGCTCTAATGGGGCACTCTTATCGACATCGATTTCCAATAATGGAGATCATATAAAAAGTAGGTAATTACACTGTGCAAGCAGAGGGCGTCCTGAGCAAATATCATTATTATCAAATTAGAGTGGAAGGCTGTAGCAGATCATGCACACATTAGGATGGAGGGCCCTGGGGATGTGAAGGGGGAAGGAAACACCAAGCATTAAGACCCACCCATAACCCCCAGTGGTCGTCTCCTCTAGAGCCATTTATACGATGCCCAGGGTTAAAGGCGTGAAAAATATACTAAAAAATATATGATAATGTACAATCTACAATATATACAAAATAGGATTTATTTACATAAAAATTTAAAGATACATTTAAAGATAAATGTTAATATATAAGTGCATTTATAAGTATTATTAGTACACACACATATATATATATATATGTATATATTTATTTATGTGTGCATACATACACATAAATACATATAGTGTATATATGTTGATATAAATATATAATATAGATAGACATACATCTATGTACACAAACAGTTACACATACACATATATAATATATTATAATATAATACACAATCTATATTGAAGATTGAAAATATATACCACAGAGTGTATATAAAGTGCAGTTGCATTCCTGAATTGTGAGGCAGTGTGACAGTTCAGCTGTTAAGTGAGGTGATGCTGATAGGAAAATAAACTGTTCCTGTGTCGGCTGGTCCTGGTCTGCAGGTTTCTGTTTTATTACTTCAAACTGAAAATCCAAGGAATATTCTGTACAACAGCTGGCTCAGGCTTTGAATAAGTATACAATCTATACTGGACTCTTATACAGTAAGGCAGTCCTTACCTGCTCCAAACCTTAAAATGCTGTTTTTTCCATGCACTCATCGTTTTATCTAGTGTTGCACTTTAAGAAACTTTTCATAGTTTATTGATGTGTAGAGCCTGCTCAACAAGATCGAAGACAAGGAAAACGTAAAAATTACAAAAATTTTAACTAGACAAAATAGATCAGCCCTCAAATATTGGTCTTTGAATTTACTTGTAGGTTTTGCTAGTCTAAAATTTAAAAAAAAACAGCTCAGGCCGGCATTTTCTAGGATACTGTCCAGCCTGGAGTAGATGCTGCTTTTGCTTTTCATTCTTTGTAAGAATACAATTATGTTTAAATGTGTGTTATTATATTGTGTCGTATTATAATGAATTAACTTTATTCTGCATTGTCATTTATAACATTTAAGTGGTGAACAATGTGAAGACTTGTAACAAGTGTTTTATACCAAAGTCCTTGACTTTCAAGATTATGCATAACTTTAGGTCAACCTGTGCACATTCAGCAGGATCCTCCCTCACCTTCCTTCCTGCTGAATGATTTCAACACTGCTCTCTTTGTTTCGTCACCCACATCTGCATCAAAGAGCGATGGACCAGCTGGCTTCTTGCTCAAATACTGGAGATGTTGAGCAAATTTGCCAGCCTAGATTAACGTTACTGAAGCTAAACTGTAGTAAGAGCATCAGGTAAATGCGGAAGTGGCACATTGCATCATGTTTTGATGTATGCACTGATAAATGCTTACTATGGTTGAGTAAGGTCGAAGCTGCTTCAGCAACAATGTAAGATAACATAAGTAGGGGGGTGAAAACTAGCATTTTCAAACTGTCACCTTTAAGGACCACCCTTGAAATGTCAATGCAGTCAATATAATTCATGCAATGCATTGCTTTACCTTGCTACTGAATGACACTCTCTTCCTCACTCTGATTGAAGAACCCTTGGGAATCACTGATTTACCTAAAGAAAAAGCAATAAGTTAAATTTGCACCATTTCCCACAATTTATTTTCAGATGTATCTGATCAACCAAGACATACTTGGGGTCCACATTTAGCTTCCTTAATCTTGAACTGCAGCTGCATTCCTAGCAAATATTAGAGGTTAACTGTCACCCAAACCGGCCAAATTGTTTGCATGAAATGTTCAGGCCATGTCCAGTTCTATATTAAATCTATTCTCAAATTTATGATCGGATTGCACAACCCTGGTGTTTCCTTTTAGCGGGTTCCTTTTGGTCATATTAAATCTCACAGTCTTCATATTGAAGAACTGCATGCGGTTTGTTAAGATTCAGAATCCATTACTGCTGAAGTACTTTGAAGGAAACTATTTGGGCTTTTTAGGTAGTGATAGATCAGGTTGTGTTTTCAATGTTGGCCACTCAGGTGTAATTACATAAACAAAACTGACACCAAACATGGCTTTGATGACTGACCACACGTAGGGTAGATGGAAAATTGAGTAATTAACTATTCCTTTAAGGCTAATGCTGTCGTTTGCTAGCAAAATTACAAGATTATATTCAAGAACTAATGATTTCACTGCAGGAATCTCAGGAATCATTTTACTTAACAAAAAGACAAGAAACACCACCGATTTTTCCTAAAGCAAAACATCCTAGTTTTAATGGAATACTCCATCGCTAAAAAGAAGAAGAAATGTAAACGGAAATCGGTTTAGGCCACACTGCAAAAAAATGAATTTACATTTATATATTTATGTATAATCGTTATCCAGATAAACCTAGTCCATGCTGCTACATTTGATAAGTTTTGCTTATTTTAAGATGTGAACCAGTGTGTGTCTGATGTAAATGCAATTTAACTGCATGCCTTATGAATGTCACATGAAATTCCAATGTTGACCTGTGCAGACATATTACGAGCTGAAGATCCAAGAAGTGACATGCAGTAATAATTTAAAGCACTTTTCCTATGACCTTCCCGTGACTGCATTTGCATTCTGTTTGGCACGTGGCATGTCCCGTTCCCTTTTTTCCATGCTTTAAAGCCTGGGAAAAATTAAAATCTATATGATAACCAATTCATGTCATGAATCGCAGCAGGCCATAAAGATGCACTGAAGAGGACATGACCTCGGATGTAGGTGCACGACTAGGCCGTATGGCGTTTTTGCATTGTTGATCAATGCTGTCCTCACCAGCATTCAATCAAAGTCATCACGTCATTACTCATTACAAGTATTTGTTTTATGAAATCTCGGCCTGGGGGGTGGGTTGTTTGTCTCTTTGGCACATACACACGCATACACACCTATACACCTCCAGCAAAATTGTGCTTGTAAATGAAATCAGACTTAACCATGCGTTGGCTTTTCATCAATCTCTGTGTGATGGCTGCTCGCCCTTGATTCATGGCTCCCACCTTCTTCAGCTCCTCCCTGTGTGTGCAGATATGAGTAATGACCCCCTATACCTAACTCCCTGCTGAGCTGTCGACCTGAGGGACAACCACAGGAACCAAGGATCACCCCCATCCATTATCACCACCCAAAACACATTCTTGATCACACATAGAGAAACATGAAATACTAGCTATGCATGTGTGTACATACAAGTATAATATATATGCATATCAGTGTTGGTTCCACACCGCAATTTGTACTTCAATGCCAACACCAGCTCTGGTACATCAGCATCTGTAACAAAATACTGCCCTGAACAGCAAATGAAAAGCCTCAAGTGACTGATAAACTGAAACCAAAAAATGAACTAAGTATTTTATTAGCATTTATTAGCACCCCACACACACACACACACACACACACACACACACACACTTTTAACCATATACATTGTCTTTTTATAAAATATTGTATGCTAAAGAAAAATTATCATGGCTTTCATGTGGTTACTAGATTAGCTAGGCTGCAGTGGCTGCCAGGGAAAGTTGTTTTTTTTTTCCATCAGGTAAGCTGTTTTAGGCCTAGAGGTTCTGTCATGCATGCATTGTAATCTGAGAACATGCCTTTGCGCAACAACCAAGATACTGTAAAACCATATTTTTCTCTGTATGTGTGGCAGAATCTCAAATATTCCAATCATGGTTGCCTGCACCAACATTTACTAGTGGAAACTTTGTTAAGGACCTGACTGAGAAAGCAGAGGTAGTGTGGTGGTGTGTATTGCTAAATTTACTACTCTGGATTATGTTACCTATCCATCCAAAACAGTGGGGAAAACATTTCTTTAACTGTTAACAAAACAACAGGCGTCTATTAAATGTAGCATCTCCAGAAGTAGCTCTTAAGTTCATATAAAACTGTACTTGTCCACAACATAAACCAACCTGTTTGTCCCACAATTGAATGCCCTGCTATCCAACAATTTGTAGGATGAGCGCATTTTATGAAGATGGCTCCTAAGTCCATCTCTGTGAAGAGTCTATAGAATAAAAGGTTTATAAGGGTGGACATGGCATTTCTGACATACTGAGGCTGTTTTTAAGAAAGAGTCAAAATAAAAAGAACAGTTAGTTCAGAACAGGGTCATTTTGCACAAAAGTACTTTCAAATTTTTATTTAGCTGCTCTAGTTGTCATCAACAGCCTGAACAACAGTTGCCAGGATACAATTACACAATGTTCTCTGAAGTGATAACACATATGAATTTTATTGTTTAAACCACTTCAAGAGGGGTCTTAAGACACAATTGAGACAAATGTCTTAGCAATGTAAGTTAAACAATCTCAACCAGATTCATCAGGCAACCAAAACTCTCACTGTCCACAAAAGTTATTATCAACTCCCCTTGCAATTCTGTTTATGGCAGAAACTTACCCATCGTTGCATTTCAGTCATTCTGATGACATCTTGACATGAGTCAAATTATAATCCAGTAGCCGCAGTTTAGTTTTTTTCACCACAGTATACTGTGTTTTAATAACAAGGTTAATACAGACACTGGGGGATAATTGTTAATCAGCTGTTTTCTTGTTGCACAAAACTGGGACTTTTTATTAGAATTTTAAAAAAAAGAGAAAAAAGCAACTGGCTGCTACAATATAATTAGCATATTACTTACCACAAACTAGAGTTGGATGTCTCAAGAGCGGTCTCAAGACCACTTTTACATGGTCTTGGTCTTGTCACAGTCTCAACGATCCTTGGTCTCGTCTTGGTATTGATACACTCAGGTTTTGGTAGTGTCTTGGTCTTGGTTACTTGACTACAAGTCTACCACAGTAATTGGAATTCAGTCTGGCTACTATGTGTAAATGCATGAGGCTAAAATCTGATCGGGATACAATCTAGATCAAGGGTCACCAACATGGTGCCTGCGGGCACCAGGGAACCCTAAAGACTACATGAGTAGCCCGCGGACCTGTTCTAAAAACAGCACTAATGAGCAGCGCATAACATTTAATGTTATCCTACTGCTTCTTCCTCAATCGCATTTGCATTCATACAAATGTGAAAATAATATCTAAAAACAGCATTTAAAACATGTTTATTATGCATGAAGTTCACGTAATTTAAATAAACTCTGTTCTAGTGTATCAAACTGGTGGCCCTCTGTGTAGCTCAGTATCACTGAAGTTTCAAAAAAGTTGGTTGACCCCTGATCTAGATACTAGTTGTCTAAAGTGACCAAGTATAAACAGGGCCACAGTTTCCCTCCCATCGAGGCCACTGGCAGCATAATCACTGGCACTCTGGTGTGAAGCACATCCGATAGAATTTTTTATCTCTTCTTAAAGAAATATTTAGAGGTGCCCTGCACGTCGAAACACCTCTTAAACGCACAGCACATCTTAAACACAAAACCCACCCCGCAAACGCACAGCACATCTTAAACACACAACCCACATCTTAAACGCACAGCCCATCTTTTTGAGTGTGATTGACGGTGCAGCCTCCCACTCACATTTCCCACAGGAATTGCAGTGCAATGATTCAGGTTTGGTAAAAGATTTAAACCCTGTGAGCTAAGAAAGCTAAAGGAGACAAAAGGGTCAGAATTCCAGCCCTCATGGGCGGGAGAGTGTGGTTTTTGTTTTTTCAGACGATTTTGCTGGGTGTTCTTTAAGAATATGTTGTTCTCCAAACAAAAAAAACTAACAAACAAAAAAAGTGCACCAAACATGCAAAATGTCCAGTTAGGAAAAGCAAATCATGCTCGTAATTTTTGACAATTTTAAAAACAAAACTGACGCAACTTATTGTCTTGCTTATTGACAAACGTGCAATAAGGAGGCTTCTCTGTTGCTCAGACATTCTGTTTGAAGGCTTACCAAATGAAGAGATTAACCAAGAATAAAAGATGTTCCCATGCAGCTACAAGAGCAATGCATTGAGAAAATTGCAGAAAAGGTCAAATCAGTATGAACAAGGATCACAACAAGTGAAAGGTTTATTTTTAGTACACAAATAAAGGTTTTGCATTAGCTATGTAGCAGTTTGTTTTGCCATCTCTTGTATCCCCAACTCAGATGTGGACGTCTATACGAGGATTATACCATACACAGTATATGTATATAATATTCTATACAACAATTATATATTTCTACACTCACTTTTTACACTCAAGTTTGCTTTCAGTGCAATATTTTTAGTCCCTGTGTCATCTTCTAGTCCTTCATCGTTTGTGAGTTTCTTGAAGGGTAATTTTGGTTGGTGGATTATTCTCAGCCCAGCGGTGACACTGAGCTGTTTAAAAACTTCTTAAGATTGGAGAGATAGAAGAGGAGTTCAAGTGCTGCTCAAACATAGGGTGGACAGATACTATGAGCTATTTTCTACCTTTTTGCCTGACACTGAATATCTTTTGACTTGGAAATATCAAAAGCTAGTCTCTGACCTTTGAATTGTACTCCAAGTTTTACAACAAATTTTGTCATTTGATTAACAAGATTTAGGTGCAGAAAATGCATGAAAACTGCACCAATAGAAATGGTGCACACACACAAACTTCATTTTTGGTCTTACATTGCTATACCTTCTGAACAAGGCTTAGCACAACACATAATGCTGGTAGTGGCCCTTCAGCTAGTATCTCCACTGTAGTGGCCACTCCCTGGTTGTGGCAATGCAGGGCCTGGAGCATGTGAGAGTGTTCCCAGCCCTCCTGGACATCCACGACATCTCTATCTGCCCCGTCGCGACACGCCATTAGCATAAACAAGCGGCTGTGGCCATGTCTACCTGTCAGGGACCTGTCAGTTCGTGGCTGCAGAAGAGAGCACGGTGCATTAACCCGGCCAACTTATCTCCCACGCTGTCCACAGAGGGGGGATTACTGCGTAAGAATTGCTTTCAGGGTCCCTGTCACTCCTGGCTGATTAGAAGCCCGTCTGCTCTTCCATCACCCAGCAGACAACAGGGAATCCCGGCTGTTTGCATGTCCTCCACCGCCAGCACCCAGGCCTGACGCATCGCGGCCAGAACACTAATTGGCCACTGTCATTATCCCAAATCCAGATAACTGGACGTGACTTGTTAGGAACTGGCACCTCTACCTCTTCATTAATAAACGCCAGCTCCCCCGCCTCAGACTCAATAGGCAGGTGATCCACACTCGGCGGGGCTCGGACGCTCTGCAGCTGTGCTATTAGCACCGTGAGGCTAATCCATGGCGAGAAGCTCGAGGTCAAATCAAACTGGCTTCAAAGCAGCATTCCTACTCCACTCACTTAATTAAGCCAGGAACACAACACTGATAGTTACATATATTTTTCGCCTTCAGTCTTAATTAGGCTGGTGTGACATAGGAGATTTCATACCTGCAGCCATATGTAATTAGTAACACTTATCTGCCAAGTCCCGCCAACAAAAAAGGTGTAATTAAGCTAAATCTATGAAGCAGTTTTAAGTCACTCATTTCTTAATGAGAAAAAAAAATATGTCTGCTGCATCTACAGTGAGTAATGTAAGTAGGAACACATTGTATTCCAAGGTTATGCCCATATGTTGTTCCCAGTCTGACTGAACAACAGTGAGCACACGTTCACGTCTTGCAGTGAAAACAAGGACACTCATGAACCAACACTAACCATTTTCCCTGAGAGATCATGCTAAAGCTGCTGTTAAGTTCGTACATCTGATGCAGCTTTGCTTTATTGAGCGATCCGTGCTTCTCCCACCAGACTGCAGGGTGACACGCTCTTCCCCTCGTCTTGTTTTCCATCCTCTCCAACCAGCTTGAGATCCAGAAAAAACATGCCATTTTATAATTGCCTGATGTCTAGTAAATGCCATCCTGCCTGCCCCTGTTGCTTATCTAGTTATGATAGGAACCTGTACCATCCCAGATGGCCCTTAAAGAGGAGAGGTGTTCCCTGATGAAAACTGTGCCCTCTGACCTGAAGAGAGAAACAGCCCAGTTAACATCCCCCACAAAAACCCAGCATTACAGCGAGTGGCCTTCCACTGGCAGTAAAACACAGAAGTACATGGAAAAAAAACAGCAGGAGAAGTACAAATCAAAAACATGCACACTGTAAATCAAATCAATTCCACGACTTGTCAACAAAAGGTACCGATTCCTTCCCATTCTTCCAGCTTCATTTTGAATATTTCAAATTCTTGTTCTCGCATTTAAATTACTGGCGCATTCATTAAACAGTGTAAAAAAACTTCACATTTGTTGTTAAGTGGCAGGTGGGCCAGTGGGTGGACTGTTTGTGAAGGTCCATGGATGGAACACAGGGAGGATGCAGCCAATTTAATGCAGACCTGATTTGCCTTGATCTGTAAAGTAAATTTAAATGATTTTTTTTTCTAACTGCGGGGGAATGGGTTGCAGATGGATGCCCTCTCAGCAGCCGGCTGCTTTGAAAAGAACGACTTTTTAAATTACCCATAAATCACTGTCAGCACACAAGGGGCCGCTGTTCCAGTGGCCAGCCAGCAGTCAGAGGAGGGCGCTAAAGGTGGCACAGCAATCTCAGACCCTCTGCCATGCTTCACTGCACCACTCCAGGTACACACGCATAAGTACCCACACACACATACACACAGGCACCTATCCACAGACACACAAAATGCACAGATCACACTACAGGCATCCCATTTACACATTTACACTCTTGTGCACAAATACATCTGCAAGAAATAGATATACAATGGACAAATGTACACAGACAGATTATTATGAGATATTAAAGCAAGTGTAGCAAAATATTTGATCACTCCATTGCTGGACAATCTCAGACCCTACTGACACTGCATTACGACATGCACACATGCACACACATACCCACACTAAACAATTTGCCTATAATCCGTAATTAAATAGAAATGACCAGCTGCTTGTTTCTTTATAAAGACAGCATGATTATTCCTGTCAAATGAGGTTGAGAACGAACTGCATATAAAACAGAAAGATCATTTTACTTGTAGTTTGCCAAAGATTATAATTAAGATTATAATTCATCAGGAAAACGTGCTCAAGTATATTGAATATATTGCAATACCACCCAAGCCATTTTTGTAACATCTAAACTAGCACCTACGGGCGCAATAATGACTGTTTATCAAACTCAGAGTATCAAATGCCATGTTTTTCTGTTTTTTGGGAATTGCAGATATACCCGTTGGTCCCTTCTGAGCATCTCTTATTCACTGCCTTCCATGGGATGACTCACATGAGAGACAATTTTTTCCCTAATGTTGCTTAAAAAAGAGGCTCTGATTTTTGGGGGCTTGTTTGATCAGAGGGATGGTGCCAATCTGTGATCTGTGTTGTGTGCTATAAATGAATATCATATCAAATCTGATGTGTGTACAACAGGCTTATTTGCAACCACGGACATAACTATGGTAACAAGCTTACAGCAAAAATAAAAGGGCACTTCATATGAGAAAACAGACACTAACCACCAGAAATACTGTGGAGACAGTTCTGCAAAATAGCAAGATATAAAACATCATTCCGTGAAAGCAGCTAGACGTGCCTCCAAATCATCTCTTAAGGAAGACGGATCCTGTCTAAATGGGGGAGATTTTTCACTGAAGGCAAGTTGAAATGGTCTTCACGCAAGCAGATGGTGTGGTATGCTTTATGGTCGTCTAGTAGACACCAGCCCTGTCACCATGGAAATACTCCCTGAAAGGCAGAGCTTACTACTTAACATTCAAAAGCAGCCATCTTTGAAATACCAGCATCAAGTGCTATAGTACAACTGGCTGCGTCCTTTCCGCTCAGACTTACTCTCCTAACATAATGGTGACATGTGCAATGCTAACCAGCTCTGTACATCTTCTGCGCTGCTCGTCAGATGTTCGAGAGGCAAAGAGCAACCAGTACACACAGCCAGACATGCATATGCATTTCCAGCTCAGTCTGCATAAGTGGAATATCTTCAGAGACAGTTCAACCTTAATGACAGGTAATTAGTCAGCTGCGGCTTTGGTGGAGTTTGAAAAGCTGATGACAGCATATGTCCCAGTGATAAACAGCGCAGTGTGAGGGAGAGGCAGCGAAGGAAACCAGCCATGCTGCATTCATCTGTTACACTCACAATTAACGCACTTAATTAATGGGAGAGATATCGGTATTAGATCCGTATGTGCCTGCCGCTGTGTAACAACATTTGCCGTTAAAAGAAATTAAGCAATAACCGTCGATTACAAAGTGGTACAGCACAGAATTTGATTCTTACAAATGACTACAAAGCACAACCAGGAGATTGCTGCACTGCTGCACTTCAGCAATACAGCAACTAAATTCTTCAGAGTCTACGCTAAATAAATCAGCATTTATGCCTCGCACGCACTCCTGTGGTACTGCTCATCAGTTTCATGGAATCAAATATACAATATAATTAGCTGACAGCATAAAATGTGCTTTAAGTGTATTCGCTGTGCAATGTGTTTTTTTAATGGATGTAAGATATTTCACACCAGCAACATGTTGAAACTCTTAATGCAACATGAACTAAAACTGTAGGACTGCCATACATTTTACACGCTACCTACAGTGACACTGCAGCATTTTTGACACAGAGAGTAAATACCCTATGTTATAATAATATCTGGGCCAATAGGTAGAGCACACCATATTTGACTTGGATTAAGAAAGCCTAAATGAAAATGAACACTGCACAAGTACTCCCTAATTTTATGCATTTTAGAAGATGACAGACAGACTTCTGCTACTAATGACTTCGAGGCTACAGCAGCTGCTCGAATCGCCCATCAACTCAGAGCTGTTTATCAGTCACTTTTATATTTGAAGTGTTTAAGACATCCTTTAAAATGTGTCACGAGTTATACAGCACATTCTGAACATAGGATACCCATTCAATAAAGCTTATCTGCATCATGTTGTGTTATTTAGACTTAATCAAAACAACTCAGCTGCATTTTGATTAAAATTAGTTGGAATAAAAATCTATATATTTATAATGATTCTTTTATCTGTTTTTAACCCATTATTGTAACTACATCCTTTATTTGTTTTCCAAGTAACATCCTTTTAAGAAAAGAACATTATTTGTATTATGTTTAATATTATTTGGCAAACGTCTGACACTGTGTGTGGATTCGGGGATCATCACCTGCACTGAACTTCCACTTCAATAAGGCCTCCTACAGTGTAAATGTATTGAATTAATCGTTTACTAGATACATTTGAAATATCAATTTGACAATGTTTAAATACTGGAATCATGTTTTAATACTGAGGTTTACTTAACATTAAATCACCCAACCCTACGCACTATCCACCCCCAGTTTTAAAACTATTTTAAGAATGTACTGTGTATTCATAGATCAGTGATTCCAAACCCTTATTTCATCACAAACTGCTTTAATACCAGACATGGTCTTTAATATAGACAATGGATCTATTTTTTTTCCTAAACAAAACATCGTTTAGGCCCACAGACCGGTACCACATGACTCACGGCCCGGTCCTGGTCCACGTCCCGGGGATTGGGGACCACTGATTTAAGGGGTATATCCTATTTATTTTATTAGTATTCCAAATGAAGTAATACAAATATTTTTGTGCAATATTCAGAGTAGAACTTCTGAAAATACAACAAGGAGTGTAATATGCTAGTCTAATATAAATGTTTGATGAATTCAGATGACAAAGATTTGGTACAATTACAAAATGTATGTCACAAATGTTCATATTAAAGTAAAGCCTCATATTGACCACTATCTTTTAATGTGGATGACATGGATGGTGCTTCTGTGTACCATGAACTCTGGTCACCATATCAAGAAGCCCATTATACTTACATGTACTGTAATAGGCCTTCATTAGGCATGACTAGGACACAACTCTAAGCAATGTGTTGTAGGTTTATGCTTCTAAACAAATAGAGAAACAGGTTCAACCTGACAAATGGAGAAAAAGGCTTTTAGAAACAACTCACTTTTTAAAAACACAACAAATAACTCAGTGACACACCACAGCAATCCATCATTTTAGCCGTTCCACTGACACCGAGCTACAGCATCATTCCCTCTTCTCTTTTGAACTGAGGTTTCCTTATCCTCAAATCTTTAACCAGGTTAACGTATAGCGCTGGAACCATCAGAGACTTACAATGTGTGTTATGAAGTGCCTTTCAAACCTGCCACATAATAAATGGGAATGCTTGACAGAGGTTTCAGCCGAGTATTTGAGGGCTTAGTCTGAGTTCTTTGAAGTGTCCAGCACAGGCTTAAGTGTAGTCTTGAGGAGAGATTTATTCGGGCTTAATTCTAACCCCACTTGCACGGCGCTACAGAGAGGCAGCCTTCTGTCCAGTTTTCATTTACCATCCACCCAAACTCTCAGCACACCGTTCCTTGACTGAAAATATAACTGCAGTACACTTAATGCAATACTAAAACCCTATGCAGATGGTAGCTGCACTGTGTGTGTGTGTGTGCATGTGTGTGTGGTAATACATAGGCGCACTGAACTACTTTAACTCTGGTGGTCTTATTAAACCAACACACGGTTTAACAAGGCCAGAAGGCTATTCTCAATCCCTTTATCTCCCCCCTCTTACACTACACGACACTACACACACACACCTTATTTGCCCTTACCTATGTGGGTGAATATAAAAGAGCCAAATGAGTACTCATTCTGATAATGTCTTATCCTCACAAAGATTAGATGCTCACCTTGAACTTTTCTCAAGGCCAAAAACAAACAATGTCTGTCAAGAGGATTTGATTGACTCCACTGAAGCTTCGCCATAAAACACAGAAGACCACTGTGAGGAGATTTTTTTTACAGTTAACAAAGACAACAATTCCAGCCAGTGTGCCTCGAGACTTCATCAAGAAAACTCCTTAGTTAAAGTTCAACAATGTTCAATGTAAATCACCCAGACATTCCTCAACCATAGAAGCCTGCGGTAGTTTAACTTGCCTACTCCGCCCTGAGTCTCAAACCTGCCCGATGGTTAGGCTACTTGAAGCTCAATGTCCCACACATCGTCTGATACTACATACACAATAAGAACAAACGTAGTGGGACACATTGCTTCATTACTAAATTAATGTGTTTCAGTTATCCCCGTTTCCAATGTTGCATATCAAGACATTCTGGACAATGCCATGTTAACGAGTTTGGGTTTTTTGGGGGTGGGAATGCCCTTTTATATTATCGCATAGGCGTTAGCAAGCTTCATAAAACATGGTTAGATGGAAGAACTTGACTGGCCCACGCAGAACCCTTACCTCTACCCCATCCAGCCCCTTTGGTCTGAACTGGAACTGAGATTGCGACACAGGCCTTCTTTTCCAGCATCAGTGACTGACCTCACAAAAGCTTTACAGACACAAATTCGCACAGAAACATTCCAAAATCTTTAAAGTCTATGTTTTGAATACAATGTCATTAAATACCTGGTTCGTGTATTGGTCAGGCGTCCCAATATTTTTTGCCCGAAATTGTTCCGGATGCGCTGATTTGTTTGATTTGATCCTTCTTCAGGAATTGCTCGCAGGCTATCAGTTTCATCTAAAACCTTGCACGGTTGGGTCATTGCGCCCATTCAACTGCTCGCCCTGCAGGACACATTCCCCAGATGTAATTCGAATGAAACTAACCTAGATAAATCATTTCGTTCTTGAATTCAGAACGAATTTCGGACACGTGGAAAGAATCGCTCCTTTGAGACAGTCCGCCCGGAACTCCAACTCACATGCAGTACACCAGCTGACCTGTAATTGGCAAATGAACCATATGAACAAAAGTATTTGGACGCCTGACCATTACACCAACAGGAACATTAATGATACTGCTTTCAAATTCATGGACTTTAATATAAGGCTTTCCGCAATAATTTTTGTCTGAGGGATTGTGTGGCCCATTTTTACTGTGGAGCACGACGGGCTGGCTTCCAATCGCCGATTCAGTTCATCTTAAAGGTGCTGGATGGGGTTGAGGTCAGGGCTCTGTGCGGGCCAGTCAAGTCCTTCCACACCAAACTCAACCAACTATGTCTTTATGGAACGTGGTTTGTGCACTGGGCAACAGTCATTTTTGAATGGGAAAGGTTTTTCCCAAACTGTATCCACAAATTTGGAAGCATTGAGTGGTCTAAAATGTCGTGGTCTGCTGAAGGATTAAGATCACCCTCCAGTGGAGGCAGGGGCCTCACCCAAACCCTGAAAAACAGGTGTGTCCCAATACTTTTGTCCAAATAGTCTATTTGAATTTCAAAATGTAATTAATGACATTGTAAGCAAAACAGTTCCTTTTCAACATCACACTGAAAGTTGATATTTCCCAGTGTGGAGTTTAAATCCACATCAGGCTCATATTCACACTGCGGATTATGAGTCTACCTTTGATGTTACTGTTGCACAGACATGGTTTAAGCAAAAGAAAATCGTGAGACGGGCCAGGAATTAAAACATAATCCGTGTGCGAAAGGTAAAAGTTCCTTTCTTCATATATCTAACGTCTCTAAAGCAGATTTTGCGTCCTCAGTGGCAATTAATCCTTTAAAACCGCCGTATTTCATAACGTGTTTTGCAATGCATGTTTTTTGTTGAGATACAAAAACGCATAGACTGCAAAGTTTTATAAAAGTAATGAAGTGAATTCCATTAAAGAGCGTGCAGTGTAACAGCTGGACACAGTCTGGTTTAAGAAAACTGGAGAAAATGTGAGAATTTGTAGAATCCAGTCTTTGGCTGGAAAGGTTATTAAATTATTAAATAGTACTGTGAGTTTATTTGTTCAAACTTAAATTTCATAATTATCACGGGCTATTCAGTTGAGACAGTGATATAACTTTTATCAAAAATGTGGCTCGGTGTTTCAGAGCAGCAAGTTCTTAATTAAATACTTTAGATGAATGGATGACCTCTGCAATACTGATGTGCCATATATAGAATAATGAAGGGAAATGTAAGCATGAGTTACAATAAGAGGCCTTCAACAAGACCTTTACTTATTTTCCTTCTATATTACTTCTAATTATATGTAATATTTAACATGAATATCATATAGTGTCCTAGTATCCTAATAAATACCCTGTAGTGCATTGTAAATTCGGAAGTGTAAAGTTTATTTTATACATTTGTGTTAAAAACCTTTATAGGAACATTTGAGAAACCCTGTAGTGGTATTAAAGCTCTTCTCAATGTCTAAGCAGGTCATTTTAATGAGGTTGTGGGAACACATTATCCACTTTTAAATAAATGATTCTTCAGTTTAAAGCCGTTCATCTTTATCTATGACCTTAACATCGTAGCAGTAGCCAATGAAAATAACACCTATTTTCTTTCTTTCTTTCTTTATTTGTGACTTAAGATTTGTTTTACAAAGCAAACGCATTCAAGTGTGTAGATCTGCCAGTTTTGTATGCTCTCTTACACAAGAGCACGAGCCATATATAACCTATTGCATGAGAGAGGTGTGATAAGAAAGTGTTTTTCCTTATCTAACCTTATCTAACTTCTTTCAAGACTTTGAAGATCTGATACCAAGTGCAAGTCTTCTGTCTTTCGTCCTAACCAAAGTGAATAGCACCCTCTGTTGGAACTTGGGTTAACTGAAACGTGAACACAGAAAAGTCTGTCTCAAACTCATATTTTAAGAGTCGTGGCCATATCTAATCTTCACATTGTAGAATTAGAGCTGGAAAAGAAAAGTGTTCTTTGTTCTTTTTATTGCTCTGTTAGGAGCTGGAAGGATAAAGGGTTTGACACAGGCATACTTTAACTCCTTATGACTATTAAAAATATGATATATGTAACTAGATTTTTGACCCACTGGTGAAATTTCACATACCATCAAATACAGCACTTAATATTCTCATCTTATGAAAGAAATCTAGCCACTCTTTCCCGGGATATGGTAAATCATCCACATTTTATCACTGTGCAAAAGTCAAAAATATATTGAAATGTCTTCATAACCTTCATGCCGGAGTTGCTGGGAGGTCAGTCATTTCAGACTTTTGGAATGGCCCTCCACAGGGACACCTATGCTGCATGAGCTCTATGATAATAATGGTCTGTGTTCATTCTTGGACAGCCTCTCTCTTTCTCTCGGCTCCCTCATATCACTGATATTTTCAACTCTGCAATAAATGTCACTGAGTTTCCACTGGAAAAGTAGGAAGGCCAAGAAGTGTCTTGAAACAATGGTTATCTGTATATAAATATTTCATACCTGATCTTTAAAGCAGGGTTTCCTCACAAATACAGGACTGCAATGTTTTAACAATTCACAGGTCACTTTTCCCCTCATAAACCAAGAAAGTTTTTTTGTTAACTTAGAGTTAGGTGTCAGTTTCTTTGGAATGATCGTAATAAAGTCTGTCCATAAGTGTAACACTGTGTTGGGGATATGGTCAGGAATTGCTGTAGTTACTGTCCTGAATAAAACAGAACTAAACTTTTTAAGTGTGTGGGTGTGTGTGTGAGAGTTTGTGTGTATGTACCACAGCAGTCACACTGACATTCCAGTATCTATTGCTCTGGTACAACTGTATCAGACAAATGAGTTTTGTTTTCTCCTTCAGCCCACTTTATGAGGCATGTAAAAGGTGGGGATTTGGAGGCCAAATAATCTCTGTGTCATGTTCCTCAAGCCATTTCTGAACAATATTTGTTCTGTGGCAGTGTACATTGTCCCACTGTACAGCAGGTACACTGAAATAGGCCACAACCTTTAGAGAATACCATTACTATTAAAGTGTGTACTGGGTTGTCACACAGGTAGTATGTAACTTGAATGCCAGGCCTAAGACATCCCAGTAGAACATTGCTCAGAGTATCACACTGCCTCGGTCGGCACACCCTCTTCAAATGTTGCATCCCAGAAAATGTCATTCTTCATACCAGGCCACCTTCTTCCCAAGCTCCATGGTCCAGGTTTGATGCTCATGTGCCTGGTGTAGGTGCACTTTAACCAGTCTGTAGCTAGGCAGCCCAAAAAATGTGTTCTATCATAGCCAGCATAAACGTTTTCAGCAGTTTTTGTATTAGAGCTGTTTTAGCCCATGGGTGGGATCAGAACAGGAAAGCTAGATGTCACTCTCCACACACAGTATTCATGACATTGACACAAGTTCAACGATTGTCCTTCCTTGGACCTCTTTTGTTTTAAGTCATTGTCATGCGTATCAAAACGTGCATGGCTTCATTATCATATGCAACAATCTACCATGGGCAATATCATGCATTGTTCTCAATCCAGTGCCAAAACATTATTTTTACGTGCAGTAGCCCTAACATGTGCAGAATTTTCTTAATAGACACTAAATCATTTAATTATGTGCAATCTTATTATATACAATAGTTTTACCACGCAAATATCACTACTTACTTACATACTACTGGATTCTACAATGTGCTATAACATACTCCTTATGACCGTTTGTGTTATTAGTCATTCACTTATTTATCCATACTATTTAAAGATAGTTTTAATAATTAGTATTTGTGTACAGCATAGCAAGTGTGTCTGCATGTATTTGTGTGTACAGCAAGTTTTCTCTACCAGCAAGTTTTCTCTTCCAAGAATCATATTGTGTGTAGATATATATATATATATGTTCCTGTCTCAGTGTGAGTGTGTTTATGTGAAGCCATTTCCTCTGGAATCAATCAAGTTTTCTGATTCTAATTCTGGTAGTACCACCAATTTGAGGAACACCCCAAAAGACCTGACATTTTGGAGAGTCTGACCCAGCCATCTAACCAGCCGTTCTTGTAAGAGAGACCCCCGATAGGTACTACATAACAAAACATATTGTGTGGATCTGTGGATTGCATTAGTAGTGCACCTGGTTAAATTTAATGAAATAAATACTGATTCATACTGGATGTTTGAAGGTAACTAGAGTCAAAAGGGCTTTCATGAAGAATAAGTCTGGAAATGGTTAAGAGCATACACTGATGTGCACAAAATCATTATTTCATGTTATTTGAGATTTGTTTTGCTCATTTCCATTCATACACACACATACACATACATAAATCTATAAAATGTCTTTGTTTTTCAGTGTCATATTATATGAATTGTGTTATAAATCTGGGGGAAAATGCTGAGCAACAGCTGACACATCTTTAACCTCAGAACCTCAGATAAGGCTTTTGTGATAATGCATGATAATCTGCTCATAAAACCAAAAGGTGAACTCAAATAGCTTGGGGTGTAGAAAAGGAACTTCAGATCATGAGTGTTTTCTCAGTGCTGTAAGTGTGCTGGATCTCCTCTGATCATGTTACTTAAACTGAGTCTTTGGCTGCTTGCAGTGTCTCCAGTTCTCTCTGCCCCAGCCAGAGGGTCGTGCTCCAGGGTGAGGAACAAGCTGCTGCTCGTCTCTTTTGATGGATTCAGATGGGACTATGACCGAGATGTGGACACCCCGAATCTGGACAAGATGTCTGAAGATGGGGTGAAAGCTACATATGTCACTCCACCATATCTCACCATTACCAGCCCCACACATTTCACCCTCTTAACAGGTGAGTGGAAAACCTGCCAATTGTGAAGGTAATGTTTTGAATACACACATGACTATTCATCATGAAGATAGTCTTCTTTTTCTGCTGGAAATGGCCTGACAAGATTATTTTACTCCTGATCAACTGAAGTCAATCTCAGATTTCATTTTGAAACTGTTACCGAATTAAGCTTAAGGTAAATTATAGAAAACACGTATATTTGATTTCAGTTTAGAATGTTTTACTCATTTACAGTCATGCAATAAAAATAAAAATACATATGCAAATGGGGCAAAGTTATTTGCAACGAATGTTTTGAATAAACCCCAAAAAGTTGTATATTTGTGCATTTTTATTGCTTCTAGTCTCTAGAAATGCCCTTGGTGTCTGTGAACATTTCCTGTTTCTCTGTGGTAAAAAAGCAGAGATTAAATTTATAATATCACCTTTTCATCCACCAGATTGGGCAAAACCTAAAACCTGTCAATTCAGATCAAACAATTAATATGAACCTGTACACAAAAATTAGCAGCCAGCTGAAATTATCATTAGGTACAATCAGAGCAAAATGTGAAAAAGCACAGGACAGCTGTAAATTTGCCAGGAGGAGGATACACGAGCATACTGTCCCTGTCATTTTTGATCATGCACACCATCATCACAGTTGGAGAAATGAAAGAGACTGCAGAGAAAAGCACCTGTTACCCAAAGCCAAAAATGATTTGGGGCTGTGCTGCTGCTGGCAGTCCAGAGGTTCTGGTGAAAATCGGTTTCATAATGAATTCTATTTAATACCATGAGATTTTTGCCCAAACTGGAATATGGCTGTGAGTAGACCCCTCAGTAAGTAATCATCCTAAACACATTTGAATCCACACATACGCTTTTGCAGGAAAACACAATATCTTTTTGGCAATAGGACTTTCAGTCTCCAAATCTGAGCCCAGTTGAAAACCTGTGGTGTGTATTAAAGAGGGCTGTACACATGTGAAGGCCCAACAGTACTAAGGAGCTGGAGTGTTCTGCATGGAGGAGTGGTCCAAGATTCCAAAACGAGCTTTCTTTAACCTTGTATTACAGAATTCGGCTCAGTGCTGTTATTATCGCAAGGGAAGGCCTGTCCATATTTGAATAGTGGAGTCCAATATTTTTGAAACCTATGTTTAAAACAAATGTGTTCCAAAACACTCTGTATAACTCCATTTGTGTTTTCTTTAGTATTTGCCTCAATATAAATATATATTTGTATGCATGTGCATGCGCGTGTGCGTGTGCATGTGTGTGTGTGTGTGTGTGTGTGTGTGTGTGTGTGTGTGTGTGTGTGTGTGTGTGTGTGTGTG
>JBBMFX010000101.1:32510910-32521294 GCA_037832545.1 Rhabdalestes septentrionalis | reverse complement strand
GTGTGTGTGTGTGTGTGTGTGTGTGTGTGTGTGTGTGTGTGTGTGTGTGTGTGTGTGTGTGTGTGTGTGTGCGTGAAATGCCTACATAGAAACATGTCCAACATTTCTGCCCAGGACGTTACATTGAGAATCATGGAGTGATCCATAACATGTGGTTTAATACCACCACTCAGGAGAAGAAGCAATACTACATGACGCAGTTTGTTGATGACTACTGGGACAATGGTACCTTACCTATATGGATTACAGCTCAACAACAGGTAAGCAGTTTATACACTTGAAAGAACACTATACCTTTTACATGCCCCAACAGCTTCAATGTTTAATAGAGTCTCTGTCACCACCAATAGAATTACTCATACTTAAGACTTAAGAATCCTACATCACAACTTGGCAAGCTGCTGTATTCCAAAAACAGATTGCTGTGCAGGATTGCTTCCATTTCCAGCATGATTTGGCATTTGAATATGTCTTGGTTTAGTAAAATGTGTCTGAGAATGCAACATCTAGTATGGATGAAATTGAAGTAACTTACCATAACTCTGCAATTTGAAATGTTTTCCAAAAAATAAACAACGCACTCACTTCTAAAAAAGGGGGGTCTTTGAATTTTTGTGAATGCAGTGTGGGAATGTTAATATTATTGAATCTTATTAAATAAATATTAAGGGACTGTGCATCGAAGCCAGGAGCAATTTACTTTTAGAGTGTGTGATTATAATTTTAATGTCGCCACAGACCCCTTGATCCTAAAATGTCATATTATGTTAGGTCGGATGTTGAATTGACCTTATTGATTCTTTGGCACTCTCTCAGGGTCTGAAAACAGGCTCCTTACATTTTCCGGGCACTGCAGCCATCTATCAGAATAAACGCATTCAAGTGAGCCAGGTGGAACCTCGATTCTATGACCATACCAATGAGACTGACTGGAGAAAGAATGTGGAGAAGGTCATGGGGGAGTGGTTTAAAACTCAGGACCTGGACTTTGTCTCACTGTATTTTGGCGAACCAGATCACACAGGACACAAACATGGCCCCGAGTCACCCGAGCGCCGGGATGCTGTCAGAAAGGTGGACCGTACTGTTGGCTATATCCGCGAAATGGCTGATAAACACGGCCTTACTGATCATTTGAACATCATCATCACTGCTGACCATGGCATGACCACTGTGCTTAGAGGGGAAGGAGTCAATGAGATTATCCTGTCTGATATTCCAGACTTTTCCTTTAAGGATATTAAGTTCCACTTGTTGGACTATGGGCCTAGTGGGATGCTCTTGCCCAAAGATGGCATGCTGGAGAAAGTGTACCGCGCCCTGAAAGGTGCCCATCCTCACCTGCATGTCTATAAGAAGGAAGATATGCCTGCACGCCTTCATTATTCAAAACATCCTCGCATTTTACCCATCATTCTCTATGCTGACCCAGGATATGTAATCAATGGAGTGAGTATCCGAGCCTGTACAATTTGAAGGCTTAAGGATTCAAATGTATGGTGTTATGCAAAACTTTTGACACACTGATGAAATTACATGTTTCGCTGATTTCATTGGTGTCCTCTACAGAGGACACTCTTCTGCAAAATCTTAAACTCAGCAAACAAAAAGAAAACATGCACAAAATAAACTGTAGGAAGCTTATAGATTTAGGTTTGTTGATCAGCATATTGTGTAATTTACATTGGGGCATTCAAACTTTAGCACAAAACTGTGCATTTAAATAAATATGTAAACATGAACTATGGTTGGAAATACATCTCTTATGTTTTTATTTGTGTTCATTTACTGTGGAAATGTAATCAGATAAAAAATTATCACCATATCACTAAAACCTTGTGTGTCTCTACTAAAAGATAAGATAAGATCAAGTTTATTAGTCCCACAAGTGGGAAATTTGCATCCATAGACACTTTACTGGAAAGGAAAAACGCTCTTAACTTTAATGTTCTTTAATAGAACAAGTATAATACCTTATTTGTAAATAATTTTAGTCTGTTTCTATGGCTTCATTCATAATGCAAGGTCTAATATACAAAACAGAATCATGATGTGTTGAAATAACAGCTATAAATCTCTTTAACTCTCTTTTTTTTACATTATCTAGCTGTTTCCAGTTCAGTTCAATAAAGGAGAGCATGGCTTTGATAATAATGTCTTGGATATGAAGCCCTTCTTCAGGGCAGCGGGACCCGACTTCCACAAAAATCTGTTGGTGGGACCCTTCGAGACAGTCAATGTGTACCCCTTAATGTGCCACCTGCTTGGGATAAAGCCTGAGGTCAATGATGGCTCCCTGGAAAATACCAAACACCTTCTACTCTCCGCTGGTGAATCATGCGAGCCCAAAGGTGGGTTTGAACTGATTGTAAATCTCTTTCATTTCCATCACAATTGCCAAAGGACAGCTCGGGCTCAGACTGTCTCTGAAATGTTGGGAGGCAAATTGCAGTCAATGAAAAGATAATAGGCTATCGGTTGAGGGGCTCTTCTGTTATGTAAACCACTGAACTTTGGCTATATCTGATAAAGTTAGTCTCCCGATATGAATCAGAGGAGAAATCTTGATACCAGGTTGTGTCATTGCTCAATTTGTAGATTGCCTAAGCATTCCGAAAGTACCATCCAACTAATAGTCTCCTGCTGCGTGGAAGACTGTGGATTTTTTCAGAGCACCGGGTGTTCTGTTCTGAAGAAGTGATGAAATTCTCCTTATTGGTTTATGATCTTTCCTTTATTGCACTGCAGTTCCTAGCAGGACCAAAAAGTCCTGGTGATTCCTGCGAGTGTTTAAATATAACATGTTTTGTATCTCGCTCCACTGTGTTTTGTTTTATCAGAATCCGATCAGATGAGCCTCTTCATCGGCCTCGCAGCGGTGGCTGGGTTTCTGGTAGCTGTTTTCATCTCTGTTACATCCTACCACATCTACAGACGCCACAGAGCAAACAAAAGGTACGGGAGATCACTCGTATTTACATAGTTTATACATCTTTAACAAATGGACACTGAAAATGATTTCCATCCTCCCTCTTATTTCCCCAGGTCTGAGAGCAAAGCAAATACTGAGAACAACACTGATGTGAAAGAGGCAGCGCTGTGATTAGTGTTTAATTAAATCTTTTTTTTTTTTTTGTCGTTAATAATTTTCACAGATTTTTAATTTTCCTGGTAACACAGCAAAATGACTCGACCATATGTCTGCAATCTACTTGATTAATTGGGCTATTATTGTTATTGTTTACAATTAATGGATTGAGTAGATTGCCCTGTTTACTCAGCATGTCAGACCATCCTTTTTGTAAACAGTTTAATGCAACTTTGAGGTATTACACTGTAACTGATAATTATGTCTGAGTTCGGTTTTAATTCATCACTCTTGATTTGGGGAAGTGAAAAATGCGCCGCGTCGGCGCCACATGTTGCTCATTTAACATTCAGTATTTGCAGCCCGAAGTTTAAAAGGCATAACGGAAAAGACCTACACCCTCTGTATTGATGACATTGCTGATGTTTGTCTTTATTACCATACATGATATGATCCCTTGTGTCGCCGACTGGGGCTTGAGTTTTGGGTCTCTAATGCCATCTAGTGGAGGTAATATGTATGGCACAGCTGTGGGTACACTAGGAAGACCAGGTGAACTTATAAAATGCAACAATGGGAAAGAAGTCTGCTTTTGAATGGCTAAGTGTTCAGTCCAGAAACAGCAGACTCGAATCCAGCCCCCGACACACATTCTCACACACAGGCCACGCTGTGTCCCTGAGACTTGGCAGGGAAAAAAGATGTTAAAAGAAAGAAGGCTCAGGAGGACAGATGACAGAAGTTATCATTACACAAAGCTGCAGATTCAATGATTTATGGTGAAACCCTGTCCAGTCATGTGGAATTTTCCCAAAATAAGTTTGTGTAAACAGCTCATGACAAAGAGGCACTCAGAGCCGGCTGGTATGCATAAACAGTTTGAACAGTGTGCTGCAGTGTAACCCCCTTTACACACACACACACACACACACACACACACACATACAGACACACACGCACACGCATACACACACAGACACACACGCACACACACACACACACACTCATTCAGTCACCCGCCAGAGCAGAACAGAGCCAGTCTGGAAATGTGGAGTCTCCCCCCTGGCACACGCGCCAGACTCCAATCCATCTTCCAGCGCAATAACATCTCTCTCTCTCTCTCTCTCTCTCTCTCTCTCTCTCTCTCACTCACTCTTTCTCCCTCTCTCCCTCTCTCCCTCTCTCTCCTCTCTCTTTCTCTCTCTTTCTCTCTCTCTCTCTCTCTCTCTCTCTCTCCCTCTCTTTCCCCCTGCTGTGAACATTTTGTCGGTCCAAAGTCTATAGAAAAGTCATTCTCTCATTGAGACTCATCTATATTTCTTATCCCTTTATTTGTGTTTTCTGTACAGTGAGCTATGTTTTGTTTGTGACATACATTTCACTGTGATCTACTCAGTATTGTCTACCCTATTATATTAAAACAATTATAATTATTCCCTTAACATTTTGTGCTATGTCATTATTTTCCAGCTAGCCAAAAAGAGCTCATGGCACAGCAAGCCAAACAAATGTACCTTTTAATCCCCACTTTATATAGTTGTGAAGACCAACATGTTTACATACAGTATGACCATCTATACAACCCATAGCAGTTTACATCTACCCATTCATTATTCAGTTAAAAGATGTGTTTCAACCCAGACTGCTGTTTTAGCAAACCACTATAAAGGTCAGGCAATTATAATAGAGTTCCTTTACATATATCAGTCTTAAAGATACAATAATGAAAAGAAAGAGGGATAAATAGAGGTTGGAAATGGTCATATAAAAATGAATTATGGATAAGGGCCCTTAAATGGCCTGCTGTTGATGTCTTGAGTGACTCCTCACTCTATGTATTGCACCAAATAACAGCTTCTTAAGTAGAGTGTTTTATATATGACGCTTTCTGTTTACAATAGAGAGCCCTTTACATTCAGCACAATATCTGAGTGGAAAAAAATCCTGAACTCTAATGACTGGTAAAATACCCTTTAGGTCTATAGGGAATATGCTGCCATTTCTGGTGCATCCTTACATTTCTAACTGTCGTCTGACACTTTTGATACTGTACTGATAGGTGAATGGAAGACCTCTCCCGTGTTACTTCATCTCCAGCGTTTTAGCTGTGTTTGCAGCGCCAGTTCACAGGTTTGTGTTAACTGTCTTTGTAAAGCTGTTATGGCTGCAGCGTCTGCCACCGAGCGTCACCGCATAAACAAAAGGGAATTTCACTCTGAAGCCCTGGATGAAGCAGCAGCACTTTTACACTATGACAACAATCCAACACCAGACTGGGACACACTAATACTCTCCCTCGCCATCCATCAAGCCGCAGAGGACACGTCAAACACTCCCATTCTTTGTAGCCCGTTTCTCTCACGCTTTCTCTCCCGGCTCCCCTTTTCTCTTGCTGTATGTGTTTGACACACAGTGCCAAGTGTGTTGTGTCAGGTGAAAGTCAGGCACTGGCAGGACTGTGAAAACCTTTAAAGAAAATGTGGTTTAGAGGGGGATCAGCCTCAAAGTGTGCCTGAGAAAATGGCCCCTTCTGTTCAGCGACTCTTTATTATTCTGATTGGATTCTCTGATTCAATTTGTCTTATTATGGAGAACACAGAGGCGATGCATAGAATTCACTTCCTTCAAACGTGTTACATTATTTTCACACCAATTAAACATAAAACAGTGACAATTACTGAGAGGGGGGAGTAAACTGAGACACGGAATAATTGATCGGGGTGGGGGCAGAGGGTTTGGTCCCTGCTTATTATTCAGATATTCATCTTAAAACTTATTAGTCATGACCAGAAGGGAACCCTGAGGGCCTAGCTGTTTCTGAAAAAAAAATACACGTCCTCAATTTTTATTCAGTCGATATTTTTTGTGCATAGAATCGTATTTAAGCTGCAAATATTGTCATTACACAATTACTACATCTAGGTTGGAAATAATGCTTAATAATAATATAAAAATCTGCAAAATGCCCAATGGAAAATGATCCAGTAGGCATTTTTGGATGTCCTAGATACATCACAGGCTGGCAATGATGGCAGCTACTCCAGGATTCTGAGGGAACCACTCTGGACATGCATACATGGTTAAATATGTCTGTTACAAGATAAAACAAGTAATACCTTTTACAAGAAGGTGTGTTAAAGCTATAGTGACCAAAATGCATAATGAACACCTTGAATCCAGAGATTGTAACAGAGGTTCTAATACATTATTGTTCAGGCTTGTTTTTTGCTAAACCTTTCGATCATGTTTTGGTATAACTTTAACAGATGGCCTTGCATTAGTAATCATGATATTGATAATTACCATAACTTTGCAACTACTATGGAACTGTTATGTAAGTCATTCAATTCTTAAAGTGAAGAAATGAAATACATTATACATGATACATATTTCCAGTCGTGCTTCATGTTGAAATAGATCATGCATTTAATTCATATTATTAAATGTGTACCTGGTTCTATATGAATGAAATATGTTTCATAAACAGTGCAAAAAGTATGTACAGTGAAAGACAAGTTGTGTCAGTATGTTATTCTTTTTATTCCTTGGGAAATTATGTACACCTGTAAAATGAAATGACTTATATGTGTGTTGTGAGTGTGTGTGTGTGTGTGTGTGTGTGTGTGTGTGCGTGCGTGTGTGCGCGTGTGTGTGTATATGTTGTTTTACTCGCTGGGAAATGCACATATCTCATGAACTGTGTGCCTCTTGGTGTAGGTCTAGATGAGGTTTGAAACCATCCGAACTATTTCACAGGAACTGGCCAGGATGCTTTGGTGGTCTTGGTCAAACGCCATGTCTGCCAGGGGCCTTGTCCTGCGGGGGCCGACAAGAACCGTGTCGCCTTGCACTGGGGTGAGACCTTGGAGGGGTATGTGACGACAGATTTACTCAGAGCTGACCGTCGGTCAGGCTGAGTGGTTTTGCGGCCTGGCCACGGACACCAAGACGTACCTGTCAGTGAGGTGTCATTGCACAACGGGGCCTGGAGAGGCTTTCTTCTCCAGCAGAAAAGCCGTGGAAAAACTGACTCAACACCTCCACATCATCCCCAGCGTGCGAGCCCAGTCCCGCCCCTGCCGTCCCGCCCAGGCAGTTATGGCGAGGCATTCCTTTGAGCTGAAACAAGGCGTTAATCCGTGATAACTTTTCCCCATGCCAACATGTGGGTGCACGTCTCTCCTCTGCAGCCCGCCTGCCTGCCCCTCACTTGCCAGCCGGAATAACTCTAGCATAGCTGCAAGATTTAGGAGGTAATATCTACTGCATGCATAAGGGAAGGGGGGCGGGGGGTGGTAGCTTCAATAGGAGGTTGTAAATCTGCTCTTTCTATTATGATGGACACATGACTCAAAATGCTTTGTACCAGGCAGTCCTTGAAAAGACTTTAATGTGGCTGAACATACGCGTGCAGCCCATAAGGTATGCTATTCAATTGAGACACAATTATACTGCTAGCTGGTGACTGCTGTGAAGTTTAAAAAGTCTTTCAAATCCCAGGCTCTTTTTTATTTTTTTTCTTCTTTTCCACATACAGCCAGGATCTCAATAGGATAATCAGAAACACATTTTCAAACTCGGGCATTTCCAAATAATCCATTTGAAAAGGCTGATTTTATGGCCTATAGATTGGCACATCAGCAGCGGTAATATGAGACTTCCAGTCTTCTTACTCTGGCACTTTAGATAATTAGAGTTCCCTCAGTGACTTTTCCTACAACTTTCATCATGGTCGTCTCGGTTCTGAGTCGCCGTATCAGATTCCCACATGCCAGGGCCCCTTTCAGCATTGTCTGAACAGAATGATCACTTTTTTATTCTGAAGCTTGGGCTATTTCTAAACGATACCCCATCCGACCTGTGTTTCACAGTCGTGCTTAAACGGTGATGCATCATGCACTTGACTCATTAGGCCACGCAGCAGTGCTTCATCTGAGCAAAAGCAGAGAGAGAAGTATTGGCTGCTAGAGGAGGTTTCTGCGCTCTTGTGACTGATCACATGAACTGTGTTTATGCAGGCTCAAGGCTTCCATAAATACGGCCCTCTTAGTACCACATAAATGTGCACCTAAATATTTCATGAAGGTGTGCCTGGAGCAGCACAAGAAAGATAAGACTCCTCTAACTTCCGCTCACTAATACACTTCAACCAGATACATTATGCACAAAGGTGGACATGCACTGGCTAAAATGAAAGTTAAAGGTTGCCAGTCAAAAAGGGTCTTCATCCAATATGTTCTCTAATGATCCACTAGAGGGCACATTGTCCCTGGTATAGATGGCAAAGGAAAATACACATTCATGTCCTAAAGGATATTGATGAGAACAGCATGAGCACAGATGCCGGAGGTCCTTGCCTATTGTACAGGTAGTACCATCCCTGACTATAACGGTGTGTCTGTCAAAGCACATAAGAATAGGTATTAGACAGAGCCTTGGAAATTATTAAAAGGTGAGAGTGAAGATGATAATTTTACAGTGTTTTTTTTGTTGTTTTGATTGTTTTTTTTTTTACTGTTAACAAGCATTTTTCAGTTCTAACTTCCCCTTTTCACTCTTTACGGTGCCCTTGCAAAAATGAAGCCTTGTCAATCAAAGTACAATGACTTAAGAAAAACAAAACTGATAGAAGCATTAATGTAAATATTGGACTTAAATCTATGGTTTATTTTGCTCTATTTGAAGATTTAGTGAAGTAAACCAAAACGTTCAATTCACTGCATAATGCACTGCAAAGAAAAACAGCCAGCCAGTAAATGTTTGGTCTGTGTTTTTTGTCCTCATCTAAAGTCTTCTCTAGCTTAACCAAAATGCAGGGGCCATAATGGACAATGGACAAAAGAACTCCAGAAGTGAGTTCTCTATAAAGACGGTCAGCTCCAGGTTAGGACAAGCTGAGATGTGAAAAACCTACGATTGGCTTACTCACTTACATTCAATTAGCAGTTTGTCTCTTTAAGCGTTAGTGTTTTTTCGGCTTTGGCCATATTCCAGCACAGTATTTGGTACTAACCCAACCGAAATTCAGTTTTCTACATTAGGTGTTGGATTTGTGTCTCTGTAATGTAATTGTGTAACAGTGTTTGTATTTGCAATTTTAGCTGCATGCACCGTTTTGCCAAAAGCTGAGACTGCGTGAGAAATGAACGAGGGATCTTTTTAAATTATGTTCACTAAATGCATTTAGCTTTCAAGCAAGGAAAAAATTGGACATTGGGACAAACCACAGAAGCGCAGCTCTGAGGGCTGAGCTGTTTGATTGGTTTTGTTGGCTGTGATACACTGGGGGATAAAAAGGGGATTAAAAAGATATATTATCATTTGAAATTTGGATAAGTAATTCTTATACTGCCTCAATCCATCAAAAACATGACACATGTTTGTTTTGGAACGCAGCGCGACGCAGACTGGAGGTGCCAGTGTTCTTTATGACTATTCACATCTTCTATTACTCCTCTAAACACACTGCAAAAAGAGCACTGTCCTAGAATGTATAATCATAAGTCTGAATATGTGGGTATTGTAGAAAGAGGTCTATCATTCTTGTGGAAGCACCTAATTTTGTATGATCGTAGGCAGGCGCAGAAACTTGCATTCACCACCCCCCCGCACACACACACACACACACACACACACACAGACACCCCTCCCCCACGCGCACACACAGACACCCACACACACACTGTTACATATGGTACAGACAGGCAGATATGCACACACACGCGCATGCACAAGAGTGGCGCCACAGTCTGCTGGGTGCATTTATTATGGATCAAGTCTGCCAATACTTTCAACACCAGTCCAACCTCCCTCAAACAGCTACAGGCCGATACGTGATGGATCTCACTCCTCTGCAGACGATCGATGCAGGACAGACAGTTCCCATGTCTCCTCTGCCAGTCCCGCCGTCCAAACGGCCTCTCCATCCAACTCCTAAATCACCCCGCTGATAAAGCTGGACAGGGAATAGAGCGAAGGACGATTTAGGTCTTTCAACTGACACATTTCAATGTACAAGAGATTTCTCTGCTCACTTAGTCATTAAATATTTCGTGCTCCAATATTTCATCGATGCTAATTAGCAGTCAGAAACGAACAAAACACTGTTTCCCCACCGGCCTCATTACACGAGCGCATTGTGAAAACAATGAAAACTGGTGAATTATGCTCACGTTACAGCAGTGAAGACAGGAAGCCTGGGCTAGAGGGATCCTGGCCGATTCTCTCATGCCCCGGTTTGATGTTCGAGGGAGTGGCTCATGGACACTAAACGTTGGAGCTAAAGATCTTCCTCTG
>JBBMFX010000101.1:32475697-32499764 GCA_037832545.1 Rhabdalestes septentrionalis | reverse complement strand
TCTCTCCTCAGCATCCTCCTCCCAACACACTCAGTCTCTCCTCAACATCCTCCTCCCAACACACTCAGAGTCTCTCCATGATCCATGATGGGAAATGTTCTGGTTTTCCACATATTTGACTTGCCAAAGCTTTACACCAGATGACCTTTCTGATGTAACCCTCCACATTTACCCAAGCTTGGGACCGGGATCATGAAATACAATGGCTTGTGCACCTTTAGGGGTAGCCTAACATGTCAAAATGTGAGAAGTGATATTTATGAAGCCAGGATCTCAGATCAGATTCTCTCTTAAGTTACTGTTTATTGTACTGACAGGAACCGTGACTGAGGCAGCACTCATGTTCTGTGAGGCTTCATAAACTCAGGCCCTGGAAAAGCATATGGGAGTTATGAGATGGAGATCCACGCACCCATTAATCTATTCAATCATCCCCATCACCCTGGGTGAGCAGAGGTGCACACATTATTAAATCATTCCCAGTGTTTTGTAGAATATCTCTCTTTTTGAAGGCTACCAAAGAAGTGAGATTCAACAGGTTTCATTACTAAGACAGCAGCTTCAAAATACAAGAGAACTGTGTGTGATTAAAAAAATGTTGCAACAACAAAAAAAAAAAGAGCAGGCATTAGGTCTTTAGCACCAGCAACCAAGCAGCCAGAACAGGAAGGGTTAAAAACCTCAGTGTTTGGAGTTCCACTGAACGCTGTTTCCGATATTCCTGTATTCCTCTTTAATGTTTAAATTGACCTTGGAGCAATTTTCTGGGCTAATACTGTGACAGTATGTGTCCGGCGCCAGTAGGATGTGAGTTCTTGCTCGAGACAAAGGAAATGGGGTGAAATTATGTTTCCAAGATAAGAGTGCCAACCGACTGTACTGACAGGGGGGGACTGGTGGCCTTTGAAAACGAGCCAGCCCAAGGGGTAAAGGCACAACGCATTTTGCACTAGACAGGCAAAAGTCCATCAATGGACAAATAAATGTCTCACTGGTTAATGCCTCTGGTGGGTAAGTCAAAAAAGTTAAGGTGTAAAATTTTGCTGGAAAAGGGGAACGCAGCAGAAAGTGTTCATTGCAGTTTCAGAATTCAGGACATGTGACGTTTTATAGTAAATTACCTGATAAACAACTCTATTTTGGTACACATACCAGCCCATGCTTTTGAAAGGTCCTCCGGCTGGCCATTAGCTAAAGTGGTAGATGGGCTTCTGTTCATTCTTGGTGAGGATTAAACATTGCGTCATTTGACTCTTGATCCATAGATCACTCTTTGATAGTTGCAGTTGGCAAAGTTTACTCCCTAATGTATACACACTCCACTCTTTCCATTCTCTCAGTCAGATCCATATGTTTTGAATCATCTCATCGGCAGGCCTATTTGTCCTTTGATTTTAATGGGAATAACTGAGGAAAGGCAGCCGTCAATAGGGCTCACACACGCGGAGAGGGTACGCAGTATACACAAAGTTCCCTTAATCTTAATGATGGATCAAAGGCCCTCCCAGGTCGAGGCACAAATATTCCCGATTCTTTCATGACCCAGCTAGATAAAAATGTAATTTGTTTTTGTTTAATTCCTTGCGAAGACCTTTGATGATCTAACAGGAGAGCAATTTGAACGCTCGATTTAAAAGCTACGGTTTCACTGTAGCTAGCTTAGGGTCACTTCTGTCTTAAATACAAACATACACACAGTCTCGCTCCCTCCTGACTCCCTTCCTTTCCTCCATGGCTTTCGGAGATCCAATGTCTTTTCCATCCCAGATCACGGTCCCCATCAGTACCAGGTGTCTTGCACCATGTGCCTAAAATAATGTAAACTCAGACTGACTTAGTAGACTGACTTAATGCACCAATTAATAGATTAAGTGGTGTAGTTTGTAACAGTTAAGGTCGTTTATTTATGCATTATAATAAAACGTAATGGCTTTCCTTTACAAAAGAGACTTCACATTTCCATTCGTTGATGCATCTATAAATGACCTTCTATGATAAAATTTACTACTTTAATAATAATGACAGAAATAAAAACAATAATAGTAATAAGAGAAATAAATGGTGAAACAAAGAACATTTCATTACATAGCTACACTGGGATGTTTATTTCAGTTCATAAACACATTTGCCACAAGGCCAGATTCAGTTGCATTGCAAAAGCTAACGTAACAATAGAAACTGGGATGACAAGAGACAACTGTCAAAAATACGATACCGAAATATATTATTTGGATCAATAAATGCATAATGCAAAAATATACAGATACGATGCTCTTCAATCGTTTTGGCTTACTGTGTGCACAGTATAAAGGTATCATGACAAATACTTCAAATTGAACAATAATACCTTCATGTGAAACGACAGCTGGTCAGACTATAGTGACTAAACCAGAGTATCTGCTATGGAATCTCATTGAAAAGTCTCACTGGTGAGGGAACAGGCAGAACATATCCTTTAAGAGCCGGGGCCTGAGCCCACACACGCATGAAATAATAAAGTAGTGCATTTCATCATTAGCTCCATCAGTTCCAACTGACATCACTGTACAGAACGTGTGAGGACGAAACGTCATCTTTAAAAGGAGACATGTCCAGTACAAACATATGTTGAGAAACGACTGTGCAAAGATTTTTTTTTTTTAATACACTGCAACATCAACAAGTCATAACATTGCAACAGACATATTCACAATGGTGCTCACGTAAGCTGCCCTTGTTGCCACTTTCCTGCTGACAACGGTTTGGACGCGAAAGACTTCAGTGGTGAGCGTCCAGTCTCTTGCATACACAAACTGTCATTTGATTGAAGCTCTATGGGATAGCCGTCAGGAGCTGAATTTGGTCCACTCTTACAAAGAGACGGCTGAATGAACACAGCCCTGCCCTCAGTGCAGCACTTTAACCTGCATGCTAGACTACACTTTTGCTGTACACTTCAAATCTCTATGGCTTTGTAGACACCAATTGTCTAGAGTAACTATCCAAATATTCATTAATATCCTTCAAATAAAGTGGTTTATACCCTTAGTATAAAGTGGTACAAATCGGCAGTACCAAAAGAAAATAAGGTGGCATTATATCCGTTAAGGGCAAAAAGGTATTATAAAAGCGAGATACTCAGCGATTTTTACTTGCATTCATCATGCATAGGATGCAAACAGATCTCTAAAGTGCACTTTTTCGTGCCTATTCATAGAACACAAGTGGTTTTCATTTGTTTCAACACCATTATGTTAGCAGTCATCACAAGAATGGGGAAAAATGAATCGCATATTTTTTGATCCTTCAGATAAGAACAACCACAAACAGCTCATCCTGCAAAGGCAAACAACATACAGCTCAAAGTGTTTGCTTTGGAAAGGCCTATTCAACAATATTGTGAATAGGTCCTAAGAACCTGTATTGCATGTATCATTCACACACATCCGGACCAAAACAGGCGCTTTGCAATGGTGGCATGATTGTTTAAGACTCCAAGCGAATTAGAATTTCTAGTAGCTAGAATAGAGACCCCGGAAATTGTTGAGTCTTTTAGGCGAGACTCTAATTTTGTTTGTAAATGGCCAAAATGTTGTCTTATAGAGTAAAACACTCTTAAAAGACATGATTCAGGGGTGCCTAACTCCAATTCTGAGATACTGGTGTCCAGCACAATCTTGTAGTTCCCCCTCTGAAACACACTCACTAAAACCAAGCAATGAATATGAGTGGAGTGTGGCATGTTTCAGCCTGAAAATCTCCAACTAGGCTGGACTCCAGCCCTCTAGGGCCAGAATTGGGCACCCCTGGTCTTACTGAGTTCAAAATAATGATAGTAACAATCAGAGACTGACAATAAAAGTACTAATTTTCACTTTTCACCTATGATACCAGTATATGCAGAGGCAGTTTCAAGTTCAAAGGTAAAAGCAGCACTGTTCACGTTGCATTAATCATCAGTATTTTAACAGTCAGAGCCACTGAATATGAGTCTTACAGAGTTGACCAGCAACTATTTTCCCCTTCTACATTCAATCCAGAAAATTCACAACTGACAAACCCATTCATTACAACACAGTCTGTATGCTCATATGCCTGAAAATGAGTAATTATTGTCGAACTTAGAGGCAATTTGGTGGCAACATGACAGGTTACACCAAGATGACACGTAACAATGTGGAAAAGGTTTGTTTTAGAGTGTGCTGCTGAGGATTTCAGAAACTTGATCATTTGTTTGGTCATCTGAGTCCACATCCTGAGATGCTGTGACCACACTGAATACAGACACCATGTTTGCCACTGTGGCATTTCTATCTGTCTCCTTGTCTTCCTCCGGCCAGTGAGTACTGTCTCTGCTGGGGGAGGTTTCACTGCAAGGTTCCACAAAGATTCTGCGCACGTTGGGTTTGCTGTCCCTGTGAGCATTCTTCCGCTCATCCAGGCCATAGGAGGCGGAGGGGGAGTGTGGTAAAGAGCGGGGCAGCTCGAGTGGCAGGTCCAAATCACTCTGTCTAGTGTAAACTCCCTCGGAAAGCGATTGCGTCTGGCTCTCGCTCTGGACGCGCAGCCAGCGATGTGGCCCACCGAAATAGCTCCTCTGGGGGTGGCTCTTTGACAGCAGCTTCCTCTTGGTCGGTGGGTCAGCCAAAAACTTGCAGCGAGACGCCTTGTCTGAGGACTTGGTGGAGTAAGTGGACAGAGACAGGTCCTCCAGGTCTTTAGTGCAGGACTCTGTCTCCAAAATGGCTGAGGAGCACGCGCTGTACTTGAGGTCATGCATCTGCAGGACGTCCGGGGCGCTGCCGCTCAGGGCATGCACAGCCTGGTGGGACAGGTCCTGAGCAGAAGAGTAGACCAGGTCTAGGTCCCGTGGGCTCAGTGCATCACTGGAGTCATAGTCACTGTCTGTGGGGAGGAAGACCTCGGAGCAGCCTTCTTCATCCGAGCCCGCCTGGGAATCTGAAATGAGAAGCAGAAATAATGACCCACTCCACTCCACTGATAACACTGTCATTAACATTAAGCTTATTTCGACTGAACAGATTTGTTCTGCTAAAATTGGCGCCAAACTCAAGATAAATCTTAGCCAGAAAGGCATCTTTCCAAGAAATCTCAAGCAGCCAGCCAGGAACACATGGTCGATCAATACCACAAAAACCAAAAAAATTCATATTATTTCATCACACCAAGGTACTGACAATACATCCACTGCCTGAGAGTTTGGTTGCATTTAGCACTGTTGTGTTTTGGATGCATGTGATGCTACAGGCTTCTTAAGGCCAGATATGAACTCCTAACAAGAATGCAACAACTTGGTGCTATACTGAGGCAAAATATGTCATCTCCTTTAAACTCAGCTCCCAAATTACTGTTAGTCCACGCTTTTTTGATGTGTTGAGTGCAATACATTTCTCAAATGTAATTCTAACATTTAACCAAACATATGTACCAGTTCTTTCCACACTGTAATTACTTCAGCTGTGTCACTGGAACTTTGAATGACAGAGGCCACTTAGTCTCACTGGTGACATCAAGTATAGTCTGGTGTAACAAGTGTTGAATTTTATGTATTGTTTTTGGTACATCTCTAAGCTTACAGAATCTGATTAAGAATCTGCTTCCAAGTGGTGGATTTCACTATTTGCACTAATATTTTTGGTGCTACATTCTTTCACACTGAATTCATAGTCAAAAATTTGCTAAAGTTTGGCTGCCTGTTTATTTAAAAAAACCCATCACTAGTAAATGAAAGTGTAAACTTTCTAGTTGCATCATTGAAACTTAAAATATAAAACTCTTAAGTTGTTTATACTATAACTAATGTTTTACCGCTTGTAGCCTTTCTTCTCCTCATCTCAGGAGAGGGAGAGGGTGTTGGCAGGTAGTCTGTGGTTGAAGAGGTGGAGTCATTCTTCTGAGCTACTGGCTCTTCAGTCGCATCCACCAGCCAGGTGATGGGAACCCCACCCAGAGGGTGCTTGTACCGGGCATACTGCAGGGCATCAGTTATCCACCGAATATCTCGCCACATCTCATCCATTTGCTATTAAAATGGCACAGATAACAGCGTTGTTAATAAAACCAAAGATCCATCCAGCTACTCCAGTTTTGATAACAGCTTCAATTTATTAATTGACTCCAAGAGAGACATCTGCTTTTTTGAAAGGGACTAATTTGATTAAGTGCAAATTGTCAGTTCAAAACCAATCTGTTCCACATAGGTGCAGCTGTACATCATTTGCTGAGCTGTGCCAGCCAATATGCTGTCTTGTGTCAAAATGCAGCAGACTAAAACTTCAGGCACTCCAAGAGTCAACAGAGCAAAGGATTAACATGCCACCACATCTTACAATAAGTAATATCACAATTCCATATTGTTCCAGCAGTCTCCTTGTCTAATTTGAGTGGCTTAGAATAGCTCTTTAGAATTTCCAGACTTCAGACGAACTCCCAGTTTGTGCTGAAATAAAGTGAGAAGTAGAGTGTGTTTTCAATCAGAGCTGTTGACTTCCACATAGTGAATCTCCTCAATTCCCACTTTCATATTTTCCATTCTTGAAACTTACTATGCAATTGTATTTACAAGGGGCTCATTTCACACAGGAGGGGAAAATGCAGGAAAAAAAATGAGGCAGGGTAGACGAAAAAAAAAAAAAAAAGCACAGCAATTTGAGCTCCTTCTAGCAAATGCCATGTGAGATCCAACTTATGGGAATGAGGGTTGACACCAAAGGATGACTCCTTTGGAAAGTATGCTGGAGCTAATGACAAAGGAGGGACTGCAGTATGACAAGTGAAATAATATAGAAGGGGTTGCTTTCACTTGCAAGTGAGGGCAATTCAGTGTTCATTTTGATGTTGTTGGCTGGGAGGTACTGCAACAAATTGGTGAAAAGCACTCAAAGATGGTGACGTCTGGGCGCTATTTGATCATGAGCATCGGTCTTCTGCTACTTGAAATAAGGGGCTTTACAGAGGTCTTTAAATTTCTTAAAAATTCCATTCCTAACATTAACCTTTCTAAGACTTTAAGCTTAAGACATTAGTCTACACGTAAACAGTTTTTCTTATTTGAAGTTTGGAGGCCCCAAATCGTATTTTAACGTTGGGCGTGGGTGTGAGATGCAATAAAAATTCACTTGAATTAGGTCTAGATAACATACTGTACCTGCCCCAAGTGAACGCTTACTTAAGAGTATTTTGTGTCACAGAGGCTTCATCCCTGAATGACGCTACTTGCCGCATGTGTTTAAAATGCATGTTTTGCGGTCTGTCTGCCTTAGTTCCTTGACAGGACCTCACAGTGGAAAACTTCGCCTCTCACACAAGAGAAGGCCCTTAAGCGCTTTCCACCAACGTGCCATTTTGACAGACGTGGCCCTTTTTTGCATGCTTCTCGGTGGAACATTAAAAATTTCATGCTAATTGATGCCACATTGCGTAGCCACACACAGCCACGCAGTCACTCGCATTGATTGGTATTCTGTTTCTCCCCTCATCACTCTTAGGCTGTGTGTAATCTGCGGTCAGAGTGCCGCTTTTTTCCACAGCCTCTTGGACCCGACATCACACAAACACTCTTGTGGTTTTGTGGTCAATCTCAATTAATAGTCCAGACCGTGGTGGCGAAGAGGGATTATTTCAACCCAGTGCTCTGAACAGACAGCTCTCTTTCAAGTCCTGTTGTAAGACTCTGCTAAGCTGGTATTGAAATTTCAAACTAGAAAAACAAGCCATTTTACAGTTTATATGTCTAGTAGTTATACTTTATGACATCAATAAACTATTCTAATTGGATTATTAGCTTAAGTTGTTTTTGTAGTCTGACGTTTCACACACTTCAGTGTGTCTGGGAATATGCATAAAAAACATCCCAACTGTGTAGCACATTATCAAGTTTCATTATTGGCCTTGATATCACGAACATGTGATAGACTGATGAAAGAACAAGAAGGGCAGTATAGCGACAACTCGAGGACATGAAGGTTGAGTCTATAGTACTAAACACCCAATAAATACCTGAATAAAGTCCAGTATGTGCTGGTGTCTCTGTTTCGCAGTCATCAGTTCAGTGTCAGTAATGGCCTCTCTTAAAGCCTGCTGAGTTATCAAGGCGTCCAGGTCCAGCACAGAGGACAGGCGGCAGTACAGGCCGATAAACTTCTCCTTATATGCGCAGAAGTGAACTACATGCAGACATACGGAGACAGGAAAGGGAGAAGTTATACAGTATCTCATTATAGCTGTAATACATAATAGCTGGCTTCTTAAGACTCCCGAGTTTATTTGGTTGGTTTTATGCTGTGTAAAGCCAGGATCCATCTGAATTATTTACAGAACACTCAAGTACCTTGAAAGGCTATCATTATTTTCCCCTGAACACTGACAATTCTTGCCATCGGTGCTGCTTTTAATGGAAATCTGTGGGTGGTTTATAAGTGTCTGCCGGTTAGACCGAAACGACTCCATGGTATCAAATTCCAAATTTGAAAGTTCAAAACTTTCCAAATTACATCCCGTCCAGCCGACAAGCAACTGAGCATTCGAAATTATAAGCGTGGTTATGCATATAAACAGGATTTGGTTGTTCGCAACAAAACAATATCAGCAATTCAGATGGAAAAGTGATCTGTTATTATTTACACAGATTCTGTTCAATTATGATATCGATTTCTCGTTTAATCTTTCCTCATTTTAACACAGTCTGGAGCAGGAGGGGGTGTTTGGCCAGCCGCAGAGTAGACGGCTCTCCTGCCGCTGTGTTGGTCAGTGTGATTTACTGAAGCTCCACTGGGAGCGTGATTGGGGGCAGAGGAGACGGTGGGGGTAAGGAATCTGTGGATTTTATAAGGCCAACTGAGCTAATATTGTAGGGGCTGAAACAGAAGCCAGTGTACCGAGCTCAAACATTTGAAGAGGGAGGTTGAGGAACCCCGAGTGGGGTGTGTAGGGATTGGCCTGGCCCGGGGCAGTGCACACGTCGTCTGAGGCAGGCAGCAGCAGAAGAAAGGACACATTGTGACCCAGCTCTAGCACCTCCTGTGTGTAGAGACGGAAGTGCTTGGCCTGCACAAGAGACAGACAGACAGACAGACAGACAGACACACACACACACACACACACATTACTGTCAAAGCGAAACAATGGCACACCACACATGCCTGGTGGTCAACAAAAAAAGACAAAGTCAAGACTTTAGAAGTTTAGATCAATAAAACGTATGCTTGCTTTTCATGAATGTGAGTTTAATGATTTAATTTAACACAACAGACTCATCATAATATCCTGAAGATTAAACTGTGCCTATATTATGCTCTTTCCTGCTTTAATAAACATTGGAGTGACATTACAGAAGAACCACTTTGGACTCTTGAACCTAGATGGATTACATTTTTCTTTGATTATTTTTTACTGAGATGCTTTTTGAAAGTTTAAAATTGTTTTTACCTCATTTGTCTATGCTATGTATTTTGCTCTATAATTGCACATCGAAGCCAGAAGCATGAATACATATGCAATGATTTTATTCTGAAAAAATTCACGCATGTAATTTGCCTCAGAAACCTCTTTCTACATAAAACGCATTCTGCATATATTATGTAAATACTACTACTAACATGATGTTACCCCTAGAATACCAATGTCTGTGGTATTATCTGCATATATCTGTAGTATTATGTGAGTGTTTTTTTTTATGTGAGTGTTGTGAGATCCTGTGTTAGTAACAGGTAGCTACAAAACGGTAAGGTGTAAAAATGAATGCGTAACGATTTGAAAAAGTAACGTGAAAAAGTAAAGTGTGTAAAAACCATGATTAAAGTTAATCATTATTCATTTGATTTTTTTTGTAAGGGCGCTCACATGTGATATCTGAGTAACTACTCTCAACCTGGGCAGAACCCTGGCTGCTGTGCTGCTGTAATAAGCTTCAGTGCTGGCAGTGTGCTGTACAGTACCTGGTGTAGAGGTAGATTGATCTGGCGGAGCAAACTCTTAATGGCTGTCTGGAGCTCGCAGAAGAGCAGGGGGGCATGGCAGTCTGCCGCCTGATCTGCTCTTTCCACCTCCTCAGGGCCAGACAGAGTCTGAAGCCATTCCCACTCATCCCTGGGTGGGAAAAGACGGCGCTCAGTAAACACACACACGCACATTCTCGCGCACAGAAACACACTAGCAACACATCACCCTCTGCTGAGGCGCCCGGGGTAGAGTGTACCACTCCACGCTCCCATTACGTGATGGTGGAGTTTCCAGGAGCGAGTAGGCAGCCAGGGAAGCCGCGTTAGCTCCTGATATGGAGAGCTAAAACTCAGAGTGAGTAAAATGTTTGCCATCAACCACTAAACGCCTCCTTATTTTCAGTTGGAACGTCTAGTTCTGAGACAAAATGTGGGAAAGTTCCATTAGTGCCACCCTCATACTGAGCTGGGCTCTGTGGGGAGGAGGGCACTTCACCCCTCTGGTGAATGTATCAAAACTCACAGCAATGCTACCTGAGTGCATATTTAGAAGTCTAGATAGAATCAGACGCCTTCATCTTTTTATCTAATCTGCTTATTTAGATTTAAAAAGCTTTTACTCTTTTAAAATTAACATCTGACACATTCCAAGACTTTTCCTCGTTAAAATCTGCAGCCAGAGTTCTTATGACATGTCCATGTGCTTGCTGGGCAGAGTAAAATGCTTGAGCATATGGAATTGGAGCTCACACGTGCTACTGTGTTTTACATCACTATATAATGGAAGCACAAATTTGCTTTCATTTTTAGATACTACAAAGGTAGTTGGGTTTTTTTTCACTCAATTTGTTAAATTCAGCTTGTAAAAAAGCGTTTAAAAGTGCTTGCCTGTGATGCACTTATTTTCACACCACACTTTTGAATACGACTGTACCAAAATCCGAACACATTGTGTACAACTGCAATGACAAAAGCATTAAGAAATCCTATGACTAACAAATAATAGTCGATAAAAGGTAGAAAGTGCAGTTTACACTCAAGATTAAAGAGTTTAAAAGAAAACATTAACACTAGCAGCAAAGTCCCTATGACTTGTCACTTTTATTTTTGAATTCACTTTGGGCAGTTTAAGCTGTTCTTAAGCAAGTCTGTACACACATTTTTCCTACTGTTTCCTTATTTGGTGAATTTGCAGTGTATCACAAAGCAGAAAGACACTGGCACAGTCAAAAGCTGATAAGCCACCGATGCTGTAATAGAGAGCATTTTACTCCAGCTCACTGGGATATATAAGTATCTGGGCGGTAAGCTGTTGGAAAAAAAGAGAATTTCTTTGCTCCAGAGATTTTCCTCGAGCCGTGAGTGGGCATCATCCTGTGTGAGCCTCCCGCTGACTTCCACGCTCCGGCCCCATAGTAAATTTAGTTTTACTACCACACCGAGCGGCAGGATAATGCTCTCCCTGTCTGGACCTACCTACCGGGGTCAACGTCGTGACCTGAGATGAAAATAAATAAATAGCTCCTTTACCGAACAAAAACAAACAGGAGTTTTGTTTTGCTCATAAAAAATGGCCATGTCAAGAAAGTATGTTCGCCTGCGGTGAGGGCAGCATTCCACGACAACCCAGAGCTCCAACATATTCAATATTTCATCTTTACAGGCACACTCTCTCTTCATTTATTCATTACACCAATGAGAAATGTCCGTTTGTTGGCTCCCGCATTATACACCCGGTGTACAACTGGATTTATTCACCACAGATACGGAAAGTGCTCCCATGGAAAGCTTTGCGCTGTGTGTGTATCATGTAATACAATATATTCTGCACAAAGCAAGATAATTATCATGTGTGTGTGATCTATTTCACTGCTTGGATTAAACTCAAGGTCTAGTGCTAAATCATGGTCAGAAAAGATAAAATTCTGCGTAGGAGAGAGGTATTACATTATAATGCACAAGAGTTTCATTTATTCATTTGATTACAAACCAAGACCCACAGAGATTCATCTCAGAACATGTCTCCTTCTGCTTTCTATTGAGATGGAGGATTTTAAGTTCTCTTAAATAAACCTCAACAGTCAGAAATAAATATTCATGATCCTATTGCGGTCCTAATGTTGAGTGTTATCTAAAAAATTTTTTTTCCGGTTTTGTACAATGTATATCTTTTAGAAAGTACAAATATATAGAAAAAAATATATATATTAATGTTTAGGAGCGTCCAACCTGGAAACATTCCAGTTTTCCCGTATCCTGGCATGGCAGAGCATGTTGGGTGTTCGCTGAGGGACCAGCACTTTGATCTGGTCCACAGAGCTGCTGAGCTTCAGGTAGCCCAGGTACAGGCCTGGAGCGAGCCGGTGCTGACTGCGCCGCCGATACGCGAGGATATCCTGAAAAACCCAACACATCAGTCCACTCATTTGTAATTTAAAACATACAAACCATTAATTGAGGGACAAAAAAGTCTAGCAGTAATATAACATACAAGAAAGGCTGATGTGTGATCCACTATAAACATCTTTCATGTTTCAAAAACGTGAAAAACACTAGTCCCGCAACACTTCAATATACGTTCTACAAAGGTCCACACAGCAGATCTACTGGGGGCAGCTGGTGGACTGGTGCTCAGGGAGTTGCCCTTTTATTCAGAAGCCACTGAGGTACCCTTGAGCAACTTCACATGCTGCTCCCTGCATGGTAGCCCACTGCTTCACTTGGTGAATGGGTTAAATGCAGAGAAAGAAGTTCACACTGAGTGCTGTGGTGTGTTGATGCATGACTATAAGGGGCCACTTTACTTTTACCTGTATAGTGATGAGCAGGATATCTAGTGCGTAGGGTTCCTCTGGGGTGGACAGAGACTTCCTCTGGCTCTGCAGCTTGGACACCTGCATCCACTTCCCGTTAAAGAAAGAGTACAGGCTCTCCATCTCCCTTACTGTCACAAGCAGCACGTTGCCATGGCGATCCTTAATGGGCTCGTAGTGGACACGGCCCAAGTTGTGGGTGCCCAGAAGGTTCTGCGTCGACAGGAAGATGAATGACGGCGATTAAGACAGGATGTTCTCTAGAATGCTGCAATTCTGATTCAATAGTCTTCTTACGAGTTCAGTGAGTCTATAGTGTCGACAGAAGATCAAGTGGTCATAGCAGCACGGTAAGGGGGAGCTTTTAATGAGTGGCTTCGAAAACAAATGGCTTAAGCTGCTGGATGCCAGAGACTAAAACTGCCCAATTTCATGCAGTCTGTACTCAAGCACACACACGACTACACAGCCGCCCACTCATACACACCAAGGAGAAACGTTATCAATTTCTCACTGCGGATTATCAGACGCAATTCAATTTGTGTGCGAGGCCAGGCTGGAATCTCATTAGGCTAATAAGACGCTAGCGAAGCTAATGATGAGCTGGCAGACCTGCAACTGGCCAGCGGCGGCCAACATCTTCTGCCTGGACTGCAGTGTGGAGGAGGACGAGTTGGAAATAGCCATGCTCTGCCGGAGCCACCGGACATCCTCCCACATACACGAAAGCTGTAGAATGAACATGCATATTAGGGCACGCATACAACGAAGTCATTTAAAAGATTAATGTAATAACTGCCACAGTGCTATAGTCACTTTCAGTGAGTCAGATTTAGTGTACAAACTGTAGTGGCAATGAGGATGTCATTATGATGAATAATCCAATCAATAACAGCACAATGGAACAGTGCAGAATCATTCGGGTCAGTGTGTTCATTATGAGATAGAATAGACCATCAGAAAATATTTTGACAGACGTCTCGGGCCTTTCATAAAACGTACAAAAATACCTACAAACGTGCCATTACTTAACTAAAGCAATTCTGCTCCCTCCATTAACCAGGCATAGTGGTCAGCCGGAGTGTTTGTCATACCTTGGTAAACCACAGAAAGTCCTGCATGAGGGAGCTGCTGTAGGAGTCCTCCACCTCCACGATGGGAATCTGATCCTCGTTAGTTACCAGCAGACTGTCCTTGTGATAAAACACTGCAGCTATGTAGATCCCTCTGAAACCCGGGCGAGAGGACACACTCAGTGCATAAGAGATTACCCAGGATGACAGAAAGCAGTAACACATGCCATCGTGAGAGCTGAGTTAAACATATAATGTATACTGACCTTTTGAGAGTTTTAACAAATTTGGTGGAGGAATGAAAGAGGTGTTTCAGGCTCCTGGAGACAGACTGCTTGCGACTGGTGTTCTGCAGCTTCGAGGTGTCTGAAAGAGAGAATGAACGTTTGCTCACACTCAGGACAGTAGTAGAAAACATGACACTAATAGCAAAAGTAATAACTGGACATAATGAGCTGAAGCCGTGCCTTTTACTGCCGCACCAGCTAAAAGAAGACTATGGCGACGGGGAAAAGCCAAAACGTTTGCTTAAAAATAAAGATGGGACGAACCATTTTTTTGGTAAATGAGATGGGAAGTAGGCAGAACTTTCAAGAACCACCACACAAAGCGGAGATTCCACACTACTTCACTTTTTTCCCCTGGGAGCCACCGTCCGAGCTGAGAACTATTTAGGAACGTGTTATTTTTAAGAGTGTAAGCTGCAGTGTCTTTTTGCAGAAAAGGGAGGAAAATAAAGAGTGTTTTTTTTTAAGAGACCGGGTCACAGACTTGGTGTTTTTGTCCCCATTAAAACAAACAGGTCTGGCAGTGAAAACATGTAGATTATGAGGGCACAAGAAAAGGAGCATATTTTATAAGGAAAGAGGAATGGGTGAAACAGAGATGGATCGTGTGAGCGTGTGCCTCAGGGCAGCTAAAGTGTAAGGGTCAGGAGGGTCACGCCACCGACATGAGAGTTATCTACAGCTTTTTAGCTGCGTATCTCCTGCTTCAAATGCAGCCATATCAGTGCGCTTTTCAGTGATGCCTATCTTCAGACGACCCTGTTTTCATGAAATTAAGCGTCACGTAATTGCCCCCCGTGTAAACAGCAGGGCAGACGGAACAATTCGTGTGGCTGAGAAGCTGTTTACAACGTGCAAGTGACCATTAGAAAAACCCAGTCACCAGGAGAGTAATCACCCTAGCTCTAGTCTCCCTGTCTCCACGGAAGGGGGTGGAGGAAGGGGCAAACTTGAAGTTGAAAAACTCCTATTAGCCCCCTCTGTGTCTTATGAGCCCCAGAAGAGTCCTGTCCTTTTAACTCAACAACTGGTAGCAGTATCCAGTTAACAGAATGTGCTCACAGAGAGGGCCAATGGTGAGTCTACTGTCTAAACTGAAACAATATTGCTCACATAATCAATATACAATAACATGGCAAATTGTTTTTAATTGTTTTATATCACTGCTTATATGAGTAATTTAACACTATCATGAATACTTGATTTAAAAACAAACCCTTGATTGAAATTCAACTGTTTAAACTTTATAAATCGACTTCGTGATTACTTTGCCATTTGAACCAACAGAGAATCTGTAAGACATTCTGCAAGCTATTCTTCATAAACAATTAGAAAATATATGTGTGTATCAATGAAAATGAGGAGACCCACACCAGCTGTTGTGCATAAATGTGATATCGGAAATGAATGTAAATTATATATACCAGCAATGCATGTAACTGATTACCTAATTAACTGTTAAACTAATATAAAGGATATGAACAGAGACTAGGATCATGATAGCCCTAAAGGATATGCATTCAGTTTCAGTAACATGTCAAAAGTGCAAAGGATGCTTTTTAGCTGCACAAAAAATACTCCATTCATAAAACTTCTCGAATTAAATCATCATTAAACATTGCATCTTTTCACAATGTCTTATCAATTTCTACAGTTTAAGTAACATCAGAATAACACCGCTCTCTCGTAAGAGGGTAACTAGTGTCACCACTGCTCTATTTGCTGCTCTGGTCATCCTAAAGACATGCTATCCACATCTGACACTGCGGGCATTGTGCAGTGTGTACAGTGTACGAGAAAGCAGTGAATCGGTGATCTGGTGGATGAAGAAGCTTTCAGTAAGCATCGCTGCTGCTGCTACTGCATGTGCTGATAACTCAGCCACTGAATTTCTATTTATTTCTCGCTCTGGAGGTTAACTGACTTTGACAAGTGGATTATACGACATGAGTGCATTGGCCTCCTGTGCCGCCAAACTGTCACCCCAAATAAATAAAGAAATGCTTTTTCATTTATGGAAATAAAAAAATGGATCACCTTTGATTAATGACTTGGCAATCCATCTGTCTGCTGCGCGCACCAAGTGTGACCATGAAATGAGGTGAGTGAGAGTGAAAGAGAGTGGGAGTGTGTAAGAGAGATGCAGGGGAGGAGTGCTGGTAGCATTCTCCATTTTCTAAGTAATTTAGTGAAGGTCAACAGAGCCTTTTCAACATATGCGAAGCTAGCGAGCTCATCTATAATGGTCCGAGCAAGACTTTCCAGACCCCCACTCACAGAAGCAGCTTACATAGTCTGCAAGAGAGTGAAGCTGAGGTGGTGTGCGTGAGTGTGTGTGTGTGTGTGTGTGTGTCTGTGTGGGTGTCGCTGTGTCTCATGCAGGAACACAGAGAGCTGTGTGTAGCACACACACACCCCTCGGTCTGTGAGCACCCTCTCAGCTCCACATATACACATCATAAATTAAGATAACCTCCCCTTAAATGAGCAGCGTTTTTTTTGCCATGGTTTTTATAGTGGTGGCATTGTACCAGCGCTGATTAATTTTGCAGATTTATTTTCGAACACCGTCTCTCCAAAAATAAACTAGGTAAATACATCGCCCCTGCCAGCATGTGTGCTTGAGCGTACGGAACACACACGCGCATGCACACACACACACACACACACACACACACACACACACACACACACACACACACACACACACACGTTCAGCGAGACACAAACAGACGTGAGAGAGTACTATGTCTCGAGCACTCAAAATCAGAGCACTCTAAAAAGCTTAATTCTTCTTGAAGTAATGAATGTAAGAAGGGGGGGTTCTGTTAGACAGAGTGGGAGGCAATGTTCTGTTTTTCTACTTAAACATCACAAATCGCGGGAGAGAAAAACACAAATTCCCTGAGAAAAATCCAAAACAACTCTCAAATACTCTTTTTCTTCTAGAATCACTCGTGCAGTATAATGTCGTTCGAGACTCCCCCACCCACCCCCCACCCCCCCTTGACATCATTGACTCATGTGTTGACTCATAAACAGATGAGTGATACAGACTTTTTTCTCTCTCTCCTCCCGCCAGTGGCGGCGCGCATAACTGCCTAATGAAGCTGGTGTTTGTGAGCACTGAGCTACTGTCAGCACAGTGAACAACACTCCTCTATGCCCCTCTAGCCAGCTACTGGATTAGGGAGTGGGCCGCGGGCCAAAGCTGACGCTCCGCTCTTCACGTATAGCGGCCGCGCTACGGCCGGCCTGCACTGATCTGCAGAGGTGTTTGCACTCCGGCCCTGTGATTTACAAAGCTACAGTATACCAGCAACACGCTCGGCCCATAAATGCATGGAATCCAAAATGGATAAATGTATTAAAAGATTATTTATGTACATAATTCCCTAGCGCCCCTGCCCCTGTCTCCTGGCAGGTCCTGAGGAGGGTGGGGGGGAAAAGAGCCTGAGAGAGGGAGCCTTCACACTGCTCTGGATAGTCTATAGTGGAGTAAAAACATTTTTTACCACGCTTCATTTCTCCACTTTAATACAGAGTTAATCTACTGGAAGAAGTGTGGGCTTAAAGCAAGACGAGAATAAGACTCAAGGAGAAAACAGCCCTGGTGAGTAGGCAGAGAAAACAGAAGAAAAGAGGGTGGAGGGAGAGAGAGAGGGGGAGGGAGAGAGACAGAGAGACTGAGAGAGAGAGAGAGAGAGAGAGGGAGAGGGAGAGAGAGAAAGAGCCTTATGAGGGCTATAAAGAAGAGATGAAAAACACAATAAAGAGAGAGAAGAAACGAGGGCTGACACAAAAGCTACAAGCTGGTTGAAAAACACAGTTGATGAGCATGACGTTATTTCTGCATTCACCATCTGAGCGTCTCATGCTGATGTCAGACTTTTATATCCGCAGCATTATCAAAAGCACAAGAAGAAGGACGTGTGTCTGTTTCAAACACTCACAGCCAGCAATTTCTGGAACAGCGTGGGAGAGCGGCAATGATACAATAATAACTATTAAAACTACACCCAGGTACTAACGCTCTTAAAAAAAGGTTCCTGCACATCTCATTTACCAGAAAAATTGCTTCTTTAAAAGGTATTGCTCCACAGGGCTTTTGGCATTTCCATTTAGTTAAATGCGTACTCTATACCAGCTACATTCACACTTTGGCTTATTTTCCATTTTCTTATGTCTCATCCATAATGTACCGTTCACAATAGCTTATCACCATTTCAGAAAAGAGTAGCTAATATCATAATAAAACGCCATTAGTGTAGTAAATATATTAAATCATTATATACATTATATACATAGTCCAGCAAAATATAAGGACACAACACTATGTATGCAATTAATTAACATTTTAAATAGAAAGCTGTTTTTATCCTGATTTTTGTTTACATTATATGCGAAGAACAAACAACTGACAAAAGCTTAGCCTTTACAATAATGTCATACTTCACATGTGACCAATTAGTGAGTATTCATAAGCAATCAAACCTGCTTAAACCCTCAGCTGCTTAAACCACCTTTAGGTCAAAAGACATGATTTCATTCATCTGTCAGTAATTTGGCTTGAGGTTTGGAAAATTAACCTGCCAATCATTTGGGAAAATCCTACCCAAATACTTTGATGACCATGAGGCTGTGCATAAAATATGCCATGATCATCATGTAATTTCATTTTAAAGAGAAAATTATTGGTTTCTTATAAGCTTCCATCACACTGTGATGACTTTTGCCCATCCTGAAAAAGTTTTCAAAAGTTTGTTAGCTTCCACCTAGCAAAACGCTCAGCTAGCTAATAGTTTCTCCCTGATACTGTGTATCTGTCGGAAATACATCACAATATGTAAGGAAAGGTAGTGAGAATAAAATGAATGAGCATTTCTGATACATGTTCAACAAAACTCATCAGGTATTTTTCATTTGTTTCAGTAAATGTGCTAGATTTAGCAAACAGCATTTTTACATTACTGATTTCATCCACATAATAGTTTACTCGCTAGTTTAAAAAAAAACAACCCAAAAAAAAACAACTAAACTTCAGAGAAATTATTGCGCAGTGTGACAAAAAAATGGGCCAAGGACATGTCATATAAGAAGATCAAAATTTGGCATCAAGGGCACAAAATACTGCGTAGTTCTATACTAAAAGCTATCCTATGCTATGAGCAACGAGAGCTACGTAGGTCAGATTTGTAGGTCATGAAAACTCACACTCTGTTATTCATGTTCTGTAGCCATTATTTAAAAAGTTGATCATTATTTACTAGATTGTTCCGTGAGCAACCTTGAGGTAATATGAGTAATATTAAAAGACTTGGTCTAATTAGTGTACTGATATGAGACATTTTGAAACAGTACAACAGTTGTTTCATGCAGTATCGATTTGGTTCGTATCAATGCGTTTTCTTACCACAACGCTAGTGTGGCTGTGTCTTGAAATGATTCATAGTTTGTGTACTGTATCGCTGAATGCACTTCTAATATGGTTGAAAGACATATAGACAACTTGATTACATGTTTTGATGACATGTTTTTACTCTCCCTACTGACATATTTGCACCAGTGTTGACCTTAAAAATCATATCAAGTTTTATGCGAATCAGCAAAGTGTTTAGAGGTTTTAATTGTTTTAGTCAATTAAGATTCAAATCTAAAAGATTATTCAACATATTGCTTATAAATTTTCACACTTTCAGGCTCCTGTGAATGTTTTTGAAATCTGGGTGAGCAAAATGAGCTTTGTCTCTAAGCCTTACATCTCAGGGGTTATGGACACAAAACCTAAAAGGATTCCAGCCTGGAACCATAAAAATTACCATTCACCACACCAACAGGGAAAAAGAGACACACTAACAGAGAGAGACATGCATATCGTCACTGTCGAAACAAAACTCTCCATGTTTGTCGTTTTTAATCTTTTGATAGATTTGAAACTGCAGTACACTGGACCTGGGTTTTTTCCCCTGTCCTGACTAACTTTTCATTGTTAGTTAAGACAAAGATTTGCTGTCAGGTCTGTTTCACTTATAACTAATTGTCCCAGAATAAATGAACCTGGCTTCCCCCTCAGCAAGAAGAAGAAGCCCTCATGTAGCCTAGGGAGTTTGCAAGAAATCATAAGAAGAAAAGAAAGGTGGTCATTTTCTTTGTGTTTTAAAATGATTTTATGTGATACTTTCTGAAAACATAGTTTAAAGTGTGAATGTTCTATATTGTCAGAGTACTAAGGTAACTGGTCACAAGCATACGTTTCTATTTTGATTACCTGCATTATTGCATTATTAAGTTCAAAAGATCATTTTGTCTTATCTGTTTCTTTACTCCTCATACACTTGACAGTGTTGAATATACATGTAATTTTTTCATTGCCATTTACAAAACCAAGTCTAAACTGATTATCTGGAAACAATTAACCTTGACACAGAACCTCCCCAGAGCTCATCTTGAACTCCTCAAAGGGTTAAAGTTGCTATTTCAAAAAGATAAGAGTGATAGTTTTGTTGTGAGAGTAAAAAAAAATGCCCTGAGAAAAAGTGATATAGAGTGTGTGGGCTGATGTGTTTGTACCTCCACAGCTGTAGTGTTGGTGTGTGGCTCGGACCTGCTGGAGCAGCCTCTCCATGGCCTCAATGTGCGCCCTCTTCCGCGACTCTCTACCATCGCACACTTTCCAGTCTAGAATACACAGAAACATTCATATCAAACCTTTAGTATAATGCAGAGTAATAGCTCTCAAAATAGTTGTTAAAGATTTTTTGATAAGGAAATTATTCAGAAACAATCAGTTCAGTTTATGTACTTTCAAGTAAGTAACTGCCTACTTAGTCACACAATATGCCTCAATGACCTGAATGCAAGAATTCCAGCATAAAATGATCAAAATGGATGCTGGAAACTATTTCAAACAATAAAAGCAAGATGGCATTGCATCTGCTAAAAAAAACGATCTGCTTTCCTTGTGTGATCTTTTAAACTCTATACCAGGCAACTGGACTAAAAGCATTAGCAACTTTGTTTCAGGTTATGGCAAATACAGGAAATTTAAATGTAGTTACATTTTACAGTATATTTAAAAGCTATATTAATACAGTTCTAGTTATACTTAGTAAGTGAGCTGAAATATTCATGCTGAAAAGCGTATGGGTTAGTTCAGAATGTCAGAATGTGCCTAGGTGGATGTAAAATGCTAGATCTTCTATTTCAAACCCATCATTATGGTCTTCTTTTTATTTTTTGTTCTTCAACATGCAGGAGAACAATCCTTATTTGTTCTCAGTGAAGCGGAATGATTTGACTCCATGTAGACTGAGGCTTCACGACAAATGAATGTGAACATAAAACATCAGACTCCCAAATTAGATTTGCCAAGCCACGTTTAAACCTCAATGAGCCACTTGAGATTTGCGACCCACGCTTTAAAAAACAACACTTTAGAAGACAAATGAGCACACATATAAGCAATGCAAACAGCATTAAACACTCTTTTTTTCTATGACAGAGCTGCACATCATGTTTTACAGACATTTTACAATAAAAAACATAAGAATAAATAAAGAGATTGTAATATGAACATCAGCAGCTTAAAGAAAAAAAAGACAATTTTCACAGCTAAATCCCAGCCCTGTTCTAATTATGGATTTATCATCTGCAGAACTCTAGTGACACTGGCAGCTTACACGCCTGTCTTTCACTGGACTGCTTTTGAGGAGGCACCTCAAGGCCAGACACAGAAAATAGCCAAGGCAGGATGTGACAGGAGTCGTGACAGTCAATTCAAGGCACAGATTCTACAAACATCCGAACTTTCTTTCGATTGAATCACACATATAAATGTAGTCTAAAGATTCAAGAATGTTCCATTTGAGGAGGAACATTCTTGTGGACAGATCTACACAATAATGCACTCATAATTGCTGTGCATAGTATTTGTGTAGCAGCGCGGGTGAAAAAATGCTAACTTACTGGATGGAACAGCGCAGGGTGGCTGAGAGAGCTGTGACGGTCCCCAACCCTTCATGTTGTAGGCAGATACACGAACATGGTACTGACGACCCTACAAGAAGCCGAGAAGGACACGCAGAAGCACTGCAGTTACAATGAAGTTGGTGCAAATTATTGTAACATTTGCTAAGGTGAGACCAAATTGCAGTTCACGCTCTCTCACACACACACACACACACACACTCACACACACACACACACACACAAACACAAACACACACAAACACAAACACACACATAAGGACACACATTATTCATGCATATTAGCTATTATATAAAAAATAACTGCTAAATACTGTGTAGGTCCTCCGTATGCCACCAGACCTTGACATTCATTTACTCCAAAAGATCTGAAGGTATGCTGTTGTTTCTGCACCATGCTGTTAGTAGTAGATCCTTTAAGCTGTGAGGTGGGGTCTCCATAGATCAGACTAGTTTGTCTAGCACATCCCACAGACACTCAATCAAACTGCAATCTGGGCAACTTGGAGGCCAAGTCAACAACTTCAGCTCTTTGTCTTGTTCCTCAAACAATTCCTGAACAATTTTGACAGGGTCCACTTATACTTATCATGAAGGGGTGTAATTGGTCTAAAACAAGGTTTACGTGGGTCGTATGTGTCCAAGAAGCTTCCACATGAATGCAGGACACAAGATTTCCCAGCAGAACAATGCTCTGAGCATCACACACCCTCTACTGGCTTACCACTGTGCATCATGGTGGAATCTCAGGTCAGCAACATGATGTAAAAGAAGACATGATACATCAGACTATACTAGGCTACATTCTTCTATCTGCCCTAGACAAAATACCTGTGCGTTTAAAGTATTTTGAATTTCAATTTGAATTATTATCTTATCCAGCCAATTGTGCCATAGAAGCGGCTCTGTGGGAATAAGGTAGATCAGATAGCCTTCATTCCCCATGCATATCAATAATCAATAATGAATCTCTTGACATTTCACCATTTGTTCTTAGCATTTGTGATACCATCCACTATACAGCAACCCCTGCTGTTTTTCCTGCATCCAGCACATCGAAATCAGGAACAAACTATTCACTTAGTGCCTAATAAATCCCATCTCTTGACAGATACCAATGTAACAAGCTACAAACTGTTATTTATTGTACCTGCCAGAGGTTTTAATGTTTTGACTGATGACATCCATTTAAAATATTTAAATATGATATTATTACAGTCATAATTTAACCTTGTCTTAAATCCAATCGCTGTTATTTAAACTCTGTGATATTTTCTCTGTATCTTTTTCATTTAATAAGTTGATTATAATTTGGGAAATGAGTTCCAGTGCAGGAACAGGTTTGAAGACACTTCTTAATAAAACATTCATTTTGTGATTTTTATTCTGTTTTAAGCATGTTTGAAGCATGTTTATAATGTTTAGATATACAACCAGCAGGATACAAAAAGGAAACAGAAACAGGAAAACCAAAGCAACATTCAAGGGGAACCTGTATGGCTGTTGGTACTTACTGTAGTAAGACCTGCTATTGAGCACCTCAGAGATATTAGATTCTCAAGGATCAGTTCTCCAGCCAATAAAGAGAAGTCCTGTAGACAACTCCACTCCACTGCCAGAAACACAAACCACACCAGAAAACATGTGAGGGCAAGTCACACACACACACACACACTAGGGATGTGACTTTTGGCAAAAAGACTATTCGAAAATCGAGGAGAACTATTTGAAAAGTTTCGAAAATCGAGCCCCCGCACATGACGACCGAGAGGGTGAAAAATTTATTTTTCACAAACTATTTAATCACAAGACACAAACTGTTCCAAATCACAGTGCAGTAAATGAACAAGAGAAACTCGCTTATTAAACTATATTCTAGAATATCTTAATTTTAAAAATGCATCACTAACCACATTTAGAACTGCCTAGCCAATAAGGCTAAATCCGGTGAAACGGCTGACTGATGACTG
>JBBMFX010000101.1:32445832-32473187 GCA_037832545.1 Rhabdalestes septentrionalis | reverse complement strand
TATTGTGTATCTGGAATGAATTTTAGATCTTTAAGTCCATCTCATGAAAAATCGGAGCAGGAACAAAGGTGTTGCATATATATTTTTGTTGAGTGTATATATATATATATATACATTTTTGCATTTTGACATTTTGATAAAAAATTACTCAATTCATATAACACTGCAGATAAGCATATTCTGGGTATTTGAAAGTGAGGCACGAGTGGAGACAACCACTTATTATAATCATTGCTATATTCAATGTAGCAGGAGCTGGACTTGTTTACTGCTTATCACTGATGAATGTTTGTGCTACAGGCTCAGGGAGTTCTCACCTTTGTATTTGGTGACCACAGCTGAGTTGATGCTGGTCGGCTCCTGAAAGGTGACGGTGAGAGACGTGCTGCTGGACACGGTTAGGCGTACAGCTGTCGGAGCCTCTGGGACCTCTGTGAAAACAAGATACAGGCTCAGATATGAAACTGCTGTAAAATAAACCTGTCTAATTTTAGCAATGGGTGCAGAAGCAAAATACTAAAGTAAAACTTTACCAAGGGTTTGACATTCTACAATCAAATGATCAGTCAGATCTTTATTACTACAGAAAAAACACCTTCTGCTCCTCATCAGTACAATCAATGTGTCACCAATTATTGTATGAAATATTGGTCAGTGACAATTATCTTCCAATGTCATGGTGCAACCTTAGTTTGTGTATTCTTCCAACCAAAACAGATCAGTATGTACGCATTTTACATGTTTGATTGGATTTTGATAATTCAGTTAATGCAGTTCATTAAAATACATAGTGCTGTTCTGGTTTTCTAGTTTCTATGTAGCAACAAGAGTTAATATGGAAACTAAAACAAATGAAAAAATATTCATTTGCAAAGGCAGCAACTCATGACACCAGGAAAATGAGGCCATTAATGAGGCCACAGGGATTACAGGCCAAACATAACACAACTTAAAGTTGGAGGTTAATGATCTGTTTTTGAGTCCCTTTTGGCTTTCCTAGATTTGCGCAAACAAATACACTATGAATTTGATCCCAATCTACAGCCACATTTGAGACTAGAAAATGCAAGCAATTGGTGAATATTACTGTTGCTGTACTGCTGCTGGAATGAATCTGTGGTGAACTGATTCCAGTTGGGATTAATTCTCGACTGTACTTGCATTCACAAGGGCCACCGAACCTAATCATCACTGAATTACTATTACTATGCAAATAAAGGGAAGCCTATTTCTGGAGAAGCAAAATTAGATAAAGTCTGTGGAAACCACTGCTGTCATTTACGTCTACTGGCTGTTTTCTCCCAGTCACCAATTTCATGACGAGATAACCTGTTTGCTATTCATTCACTTATTTGCAGTGTTTCTTTTACCAAAATAGGTTGTGACAAGAACACTTCAATGAACTGCTTCTTCAGAGGTCTCATTTCAGTGCACTTTAGCTGTGATAACCTGCTCATTCAGTGATACTGATTCAAAACGACAAACATGATCTCTGCTTAAGTGATTTTGAGGGCAACCTCAACACTGAGTGCATTAGGGACTTTTCTTTCTTTTGTCAGCACCTTAATCCCTGGTGTGGTTTCCTCCTGGCTGTATTCACTGAGCTATTTGTAACACCAGGCACACAGCACCACTAACTGCCCCACTCTGAACCCCTTTTCACAGCCTCCCGAGAGGATTGGAAAATCTTTCGGCAGTATGATCTATTAGAGTGTCCGCAGCGTAGCTGATTTGAAAGAGCTGCTTTGGAAGATCTTTATACAGACAAGACCACAAAAGTAGCAGGTATAACAAGCACTCGGCCTGCCGGGAATCTGTTCCATACAGCCATGGGCCATTTGAGAGAAATTGATTGTTCCTGGGTAGTGAGAGAACATGGTATTAACACTTGGTAGCCAATTGCTTATACCCACAACTTCAAATGAACTACAGCACACAAATGAAATTACATGGGTGGATAAGCTTTGGGGTCAATGATATGCAGATCGCCAGACACGGCAAATCACTAAACCACAGGACAGGGAATGTGTAGGCATGTGTGTGTGCTGCTACCCTACACACAGCTCCTAGTTTTACAGCCTCTACACAGCAGAATGTTTCTGAAATAATGTTCATCATCACACTTCGTTCTTTAGCATCTACCACTATGACGCCCTGCCACGGAGATGAAATTCTTCCCATCACTGCTTCTCAGTTCTTTGAGTTTGAGAGAACTCTTAAAAATTGTTCTTGGCTTGGATTGCACATAATAGATTTTTTATAGCATGTCTTTTCACATTATGTGGAAGATTGTTTTTCAGAGCAAATGTTCTTCAACCCTGCCTCATCTCATTTCCTTTATAAATAAAAAGGAAAGTTATTTCTGGTCATATATAAAATTAAATTATTCCATGATTTAATCACAACTTGCTCTTTTAGTGAAGTTTCAGGATAAAAAAATACTTTGTAGATTTTATTTTAATTGATTGTGACAATTGATCAAGAACAACTAAAAAAACTAAAAAGCCGATGTACACTTTGTACTTTGTCATTTTAATCATAAAGATGAGAATGAACTGACATTGTTTTCAGATTTCACCCTGCTTTAGGGGGTGCTGGAATCTATCCTAATGGTCTCAAGGTGAAAGGCAGAAGACCCACCCAGACAGGTGGCCAGTCCATCTCAGGACAGGGTAGAAATGAATAATAAAAATAAATAAATAAATAAATAATGCATTTATTCAATTACTAGTTAATTACAGCCACTCAGCTCTGAACAGGTCCCAGTCATCAAACACTAGTCACCAAAGGCAGAAATTTCATAGAGAAAAATAACGAGCATGTTTAATGTTGGGCTTTAGTGTTCCTTTGTGGAAAGCAGGAGATACAAGTTTGGGTTTTTTAATTCTGTTTTTATGTATGTTGTTTTTATTGTTCTGAATGGCATCACATTAATAATTATACTATGTTCGTTATAAAATGCTTGAATATATCAACCTTCCTGGTCTATAATTTTCCATACTGATCCAATCATCAGTTATTCTGTTTACATAGAACATGAAACATGCAGGCAAGAAAAATAACTCTGGAAATAAAGAGAAAATATTAAACTAAACAAACCAAAGAAAGCAAAAGAACTACGAAACTATTGGATAAACAGATGGAGAGAACAAACATAACAGGCAAGACCTGAAAAGGGAACATCAAGACAAGAGGATAACATATCTCTTACATAAAATTTCTGAACGTTTATGAAGGTGGGACTGAGCAGAACCTAGAGCGAAGGCTGCTTGAAATGTATGCCACACTTGAACATGGGAAGTGAAAGTACTTTTTGACCGCTGCGTGTTTTTGTCACAAAGTTGAAACAATGTTAATGCCAGTAAAGTGAGATACAAGCTGCCCAACTAATGATATTGATATGGGCAACAACATTCACATTCATGATAAATGTTCTAGTCACATGTGAACACACCACAGCGCAGCAAACCGTGCAAACATAATTTTCTGCATTTAACCTATTCACCAATATGGGGCGTCGGGGAGCTGTGTGAGGGGACGGTACTTTGCTCAAGCTTAACCGCGGTAATGACACTAGCATTGATAGGATTTACACCCACTACCTTCTGATTGCAGGGGAAACTCCCCTAACCACTAGCCCAGCAGCTGCCCAAGGTGACAGTAAATTTTATGGTCAGTGTTAAGATTTAATCAACTGCTGTGCCTGTACTTTGACTGATATAAAGCACATTTAACAATAGAGGTGTTGTACATCATTGCTGATTACCAGGTGATTAGCCATGGTCAATTCATGTCATGTTCTGACAGTGTAACAAACACATCTGTCCAAACTTAAAATTCCCAGTTAACGGAGTATTTCTTTTGTTTTTCCTAGCCAAGGGTTAGAACTTCTCAGTTTCCATCTCGAGTCAAAAGCAGCAAAGCACATAGTAGGAGAGGAAATGAAAAAGGGCAGAACCAGGACAGGGACTCCCTGAGGGACACCTTCTAAAAACATGCTTGCTGAAATGGTCGAAATGGGCAAAATTTCACGAGTTTCACAAACACAAATTGCATCCCATTTAGTCAAAGATCTGAGAAGCAGAACAGCCCTGAGGACAAGGTGAAATTTAGAGCGGATCGTGAGACAGTTGGTGTGTTATGATTAATCATCAGGAATCACTCATAAAGGAGGTCTGACTCACGTGCGTGATCAAAACCAGTGCGCATTCGTTTGTAGAGCTTGCACCTCCACTCCCAGGCTTTCAGTTGCTTTTCCTTGTCAGAAGTTTCCAAGCTAAGGCTCTCTCTCATCACCTGGGTAGAGAGTTCACTGGCCCTCCTCTGAGCCTCCTGCACCAGCGCTGAGAGATGCGCCTCTCGACTCTCCTGGCTCACAACTGGAACACAACACACAACATCTTAAACGATGCAAAGATCAGCACCTACATTTATGCCATCTGGTACCTATTCATTTTTGATTTCTAAGAGTGTATCAATTTCAGAACAGTATCTTGATATTTTGCTATGAAAGCAGCCAATCTACAATTCAGGAATTCGTTTCCTACTTTCACTATCCAAAAAAATAAAAAGAAATAGTTTGGATGAAATAAATACGTACATGAATAAATAGGGAAAAATGCATTGAGGTTAAGAATGAAGGAAGCATTTCAACTGTAAAATGTCAACAGAAATGTCAGGTGCTTTGTGTTAAACCAGACAGCTATGTAGATACATCATGTCACTCGAGGGGTAATAGTGACAGACGTAGTAGCCAGTCAAGGCTGTGACTTATTTTTCTTTACAACAAATCTGTCAGAACTTTTCCAGATACTCAGTTCAAATGGATTGTATTTAACACAGTATACAATTCCCGCTTCACTGACAGATGTGCATGTGCATAGGTGACAACTGTTTATAGGCCAAAACCCTTTCAAGTTTATTTTGAAACTCCTACTGCCTGCATTATTTTTGCTTTTATACCAAGTTTCTCAGAGGTCTGCGCAGCTCACAGTCTGCCACTCTATGTTAAAAGCATTTCAGGAATCCAGGAATTTGATTGTCTTCAGAACTGACCACAGACTGAAAGGTGCCTCTGCCATCTTTTGTAGCTTAAAATGCAATTTGAAACGGCAAACTTTCTATTCATTAACTGGTAACTACCTCAAGCAGTCAACGAGTTCAAATCTGTCAAATAGTGGATTTCATACAAGTGTTGGAATCACATAATGTGTTACTGTGAAGATGGTCACAGGTCACAAGTTAATAGACAATGTTTGTAGAATAGCCTTAGTACATATTCAAAACATCAGTGGAGGCTCTTTATAATGAACACTCAGCCTAAAATAAACCTTTGTGACTCACTGCACAGTAGTGCAGAGGCTGTCACTGATGTATCATGATGAAATGAAACACAAAAATGTGTGAGCAAATAACAGCTATTAACATAAAATATAGATTATTAACATTACAAATATATATTGGAGAAGACAAAAACTAATATAACTAATAAAAATGAAACTCATAAATTAACATTTAACTAATAAAAAAACTTTAAACATATAACAGGTAAACTGGCATGCTAGTTATTACTCACACAATGATAACCTGGGACATGGAAGAAATAGATGCCTTAATGAATATGTCAAATTACACAGCTCTGGAAAAATATAATATTCAGTTTCTCAGGTTTTACCTTTAATAAGTGCAAATATTGAACTGCTGACAATTTTTCTCCTCCTTTCCAAATACAAATATTGTTCTTTGATGCAGAATTATTATGAAGGGAATGACAAAACATCAAAATAAGAGAACTGATGCAGCGTTTACAGAATAATCCAATATTCCAAAGAAACCAAACCACTCTTGTTCAGCCTTATACAAAATGGCAATCAGTACCTCATAAAGCAGAACAAGGCGCTTGTGTAGGAATTTAACAGACACTGGCATGGATATACTCATAAAGACGCTGATTTAAAAATAAATTGCAGTAGTCTCTTATTTTTTTTCAGAGCTGTGTATACACGGATCCGCCATACCATTAAAAACACCTGCCTAACTTTGTATAGGCTCCCTCATGCTCTCAAAACAGCTCCGACTCGTTAAACTATAAGCTTTACAAGATATCTGAAGATGCGCCATGGCACCAAGATGTTAGCAGCAAATACTTTAAGCCCTGTAATTTTGATGTGAGCCCTCTATGGGTTACTGTGTCCATCAAATCCCATAAACACTAGTTTGATATCTGAGAAATCTGTCGTTTTTCAAACGCACTTTTTGAATGATGTTAGAAAATACCATGAAGGGGTTTACTTGGTCTGCAATAATGTTTAGGTTAGTGAAATGCGTCAAAGTAACATCCAGATGAAGAGCAGGACCCAAGGATTCCCGAAAGCACAGAGCATCACATTGTCCGCACCATGTCACCTTCTTCCTATAGAGCATCTTGGTGTTGTCTATTCTTGAGGTAAGTGATGCACATGCACCAGGCCATCTGTCTGATATAAAAGGAAACTGGGAGATCAGGCCACATTCCGACATTGTTCTGTAGTCCAGTTCTGATGCTTACATACCTATTGTAGGTGCTTTTGAGGTGGACAGGGGTCAGTACACACACTCTGATTGGATCAGACCAGCCGGGCTAGTATCTCCACATACATCAGTGAGTACTGGATGTCCATAACCCGGTAGCTGGTTCAGTGATTCTCCTTAAACCACTTTTGACAGGGACTAACCACACACGATCCGCGATTTTGGAGATGCTGTGACCCTGTCGTCTAGCCATCACAAATTTGCCCTTGAAAAAACTGCTCAGACATTTTCCCTGCTTCAACTTCAGGACCTGGCTGCTAATATATCCTACCCCTTGACAGGTGCCACTGAAACAAGATGATCAATGTTAATCACTTCACTTCACTCTTTTTAATATTATGGCTGATCAGTGGCAAAACCATTAAGTCTTGAATTAAGTCTCAAGGCATAATGCTGCTGCTTGTCACTGCCAGTGTCAGTGTGGTTGCCTATGAAGTCAAACAAGTTTCGGGGGGTGGTGAGGTAGAAAGTGAACATACTCGGCGGCAGGCTGGAACACACAGGACTGTGTTAGGTTGTATAGATTTGTCATGGTAAAATGAATGCTGCCTGGCCCAGTCCTCCTCGAAGACTGTGAATACTACTGCATGTTCTTTCAGAGCCTTAGTCATAGACCATGACAGCAAAATAAACAAATAAATACGTGGCTTGAAGAAACCCTCTTTCACTGGGGCTGTTCTGTTTGGCCCAAACCTCTGGAGACGAGAGCTCTCCAGGAGAAATGATAAAGTAAGTGTTGTCGTCTCTGAAAAAGGGGGGCAATAAAACTAGTCGGCCTTACTTGGGGGTCCATGGCGCAGTGGAAAAGGCAGCAATATTAGCAGCCTTGAGGTGCAATTTCCTGTGCTCTGAAGATTGACATCTGGCCACTATGTGTGGTTAATTGAACAAACTATAAATTAATGGGCCAGTCTGCCGATAGTGCTATGTCATACACAAGATGGCATTGTGGGGGGACAGGGATTGCCCTAAAAATAGACAACGTGTAGACCCAGTCCTGGCCATAAACACACTTAAACCTCAACCTAAAGCGGGACCTCCTAGCTGTCAGGCGTCTGGCTGATTGATTTACTTGGCACTTCTGGCCTGACATAAATATAATGCAGAAAGCCCAGGAGGGGAAAATACGGCAATGTTTATTTTCTGTTTGTTTACAAGGATCGGATTGTGCCGTAGTGAAATGTTTTGAAATTTAACTGCAGCCTGGGTACAATAAATCACTTAGTATAATTGCCCTGCGTTACATGCATCATTGGAAAAGTTAAACCATTAAACGACAAACCTTGTTAAGATTTTTCTGGGGGATGCCGTGCGATGTCCCCCCTTGTTGCCCTAGCTGCCAGACAGCAGTCCAGTGTTCTCTGTTTGCTCTCAGACAACATTCGACTTTTTCATGCTCACGCTGATTCAAGAACTTAGCCCGTGCAGGTTATTTTTTTCTCCACTGTGGCGTAGGAGGTAAGAAACACCTGTTCCACTGCTGCCGAGCTGAATATGCTATTGATTAGTTAGAGGGCAAAGGAGAACTGCACAAACTACATACTATCTGTACATTACATTTTGTTCACTGTTCTTAAGGTTCCTTTCAGTCTTGGCCCCCCAGTGGCGGAATGAACTCCCTTGTGTAATCAGAACTGCGGAGTCCCTCACTGTCTACAACACCCACCTCTTTAAGGAGCACTTTGATGACTAACCAGTCCTTGCGTTTTTATGCTATACATAATTTTCTTTATATTTAAAAAATATCCTTGGACCTTGACCCTCTTAACTTTTTTCCTTACTTGTGTATTAACCTCTGACGTTTTACTTTTGACAGGGTTTGTTAAGGTGTGTAATTTAGCTTGCAGTAACTTGGTTAAAAGCAGGTGTTGATCTTAGTGTAGCTTTACAGGTATAAAGAATAGATATAGACTACTTAAGCACTGATGTACATCACTCTGAATAAGAACTCTGCTAAATGCCATAAATGTGAACATAAACAGCTTCATGACCCCTACATACCCCCTTAAATTGTATCTAAAACTATTTATCATGATATATGGTATGCCAATGCCAGGTTATATCACTCTTTCTACAACAAAATGTATATCACTCGATGAAACAAAACCAAACATAACTTCAAGATCTAAGCATTCACAAGTCTTTTCCCTTAGAATGACTTCTCTTCACTATAGTTCCCTACAATTTCAATTGTAAAGTTAATATTTGTTTATAGTGCATAATGTATTTCATATATACATGATCTCAACTCTTCTCAATAGAGATCTGGTTGCAAGGAATGAACAGTGAGGACATATACAGTAAGGTTCTAAAATTAACTAATTTCACCAGGAAAACTATTAAAATGCTGTTTAGGAAAAATGTATCTGAGTTTGGAGTTTAAGCAAACGCTGTGGCCTTAAACCAAATGGTTATGACAGTTGTCATTTTATGTTTATGACAGAACTACGAGTGCTTATGACAGCTGTCATGGAAAGGTTTACTTATTTCTGCACTCTGCTGCTTACTGCACAATCCTCTAAAGCAAAGTGTCAAAAAAACATCACACTGCCTCCCTCTGTGTATCCCAGTTTTCACTGCAAACAACTTGTCAAATTAGTGAGGGTCTGCTTTTGGTCTCAAAAGTGAAAAACAGGCATCTGACACAAGAAAAATCTTCTTGTGATGATTAATTACTGTAACATAAATTCAATCTATGAACGTTCCAGTGGTCTTACACACACCTAAACGCTCATCTGTGTCTAAAAGCCTGTACACACCAAGCCAGTTTTTTTTGCCAACACAATACTTTTAGCCTTTAAAGTGACATTTAAAAAAGTGAACATTAACTATCTGAAATATTTCCAACAGTCAAAAACACAAAAATAGAAATGACAGAAAGTAGCACTGCATGGTTTATAATGCTGTAGCCAGAGCTACTCAAGAGCTGCAAGGACATGCCACTTAAATGACCTTATTTGCTGATTTTCTATAAGAAGTTTATGCAAAATCAGTAGGAAATGAGTTTTTAAAATGATCAATTTCTGCAAATTAGTATAATTAAAATGTGTAGGCTGAATTATTTAGTTATCTATTTCATAAATTGTACCGGTTTGCAGAAATCATTTCTAAACTTTATCTGAACACCTCTTTTCCACGGGAGAAATTTTGGACTGTGGAGCATCACAGGGCATGAGCAACAAGGAGAAATAAATAACATTCTCGGATTGGCTACTGTCGAAAATCATGCCTCTGGGTACACGTAACTGTGACGTATGGGCCTCTTCCGCCACACCCCCTCATCCTTGCTGGTTGTTTATCTTTGGGCACGGCACTGAGCAACGGTGGCTCATTCCGTTCAGGTGTCCGATTGCCTTGCCAGGCACTGTGCCCCCAAACATAAACAACCAGCAGAAGGACTAGGGGGTGTGGCGTTAGAAAAGCAAAAAAAAACAAAAAAAACAAGCGATATCTGCAGTTTCTGTGATTTTGTGGGAGTTTCCGCAAAACCATTATTAGTTTGGTTTTAAGAAAAAATCCGTGACAGACTGAATCTGCGACTGTTGGACCAAGTGTGGGGTTACTGTGTGTATATATGCCTTTCAATTTTCACTGTAACTGGAAAGTGAGCCAAAACATCAAAACTGAAATGAATTTGAATGTAACTACCTCTAAAGCAGACAGAGCATTTAATTGTCATTGGTTTATAGGAAACATATAAATGTCAGGCATAAAGAACTACTCACAGTGTGGGCTCTCCTTGGCCCCTGCTTTGAGCAGCAACTTGGCAATGGGTACATTGTTGGTCATAATAGAGATGTCAAGAGGGGTGAGACCCTCACTGTTGGGTGTGTTGAGGTCCAGTTCATCAGCTGTGTACTGGAATAGCAGGATCTGCACAGCATCCAGGTCCTGCTGCTCCACTGCCTCAAAAAGAGCCTCACTGCTTTGCACATTCTAGAGCAGCATGATGGAAAGCAAGGTAAGCATAATTGACTTGACAATTAAAGAGAACAGTTTGTAATTGGCCTTTTACTTCATTCAGATAATATAGATATCTTAACTGTCTTCTTTTATAGAAATGCACTCTGAAGTTTATATGTGTTTTCTAAAGAAGGACATAATATTGACATTTTGTTGCAGAACAAAGCAACAATACCTTCATTTTGAAAGGTAACTGAGCTGTTTTCTTAATAAATGCCAGGAGCATTTCTGGAGCGGGCAGTAAATAATCACTGACATTTGTGGAAGGACCAATGAAATGCAAAGCTATGAGAGACATGAGGTCATACTGACACAAGCTGAAATGTCACTACAGCAAATGGCAGAAAACATGAGGTCAACTACATAGATGCTAAGCTACATGATGTAAATGACTTACAGAGTCAGGCCTCTTCTGACTACAGTGTGCATTTAGAAGGGCTCCTGAAACGATGCTATCAGAGCACTTAGATGTAATACAACTAGGGGTATTATAAACTGAAAAACTCTTTGAAATTATTCACTGAATTATGTGAACAATTCTAAAACAGAAGAGGATTCATCAACCTCAAGTCATCATGACTGTATTGATTGTGAAACCTTTTTGCTCACTCACCGAGGCTTTGCGGATACGATCTGAACGGCCAAAGAAGTAGGCATCCTCAAAGGAGGAATGGCTGCCCTTGAACTTTTCGGAGAGGTTGCGGTAGAGGCGTTTGGCTGCACTGGGGGAGGCGGGACCAGCCCCCTTCTTACTGTGGGTCAGCTGAAGGTTCTGCATCTGCTGGGTCATACTAACCGAGAAGGTCCTGAGGGAGGGAGAGCAGACAGAAGAGAGCACACTGCAGTGAGACAAGGATGTGATGGCTGCTGCATCGTCACCATGCAAAAGTGGATTCAAAGCATGGATCCTGGTTAGTAGAGGTTCTGTCTTTTTTTCAGACTAATTTCTGAGTCAATAATGCCCCTCTGACAAATGGAATGAAAGTGATTAACACAGAAAGAAAGAGCTGCTTCAAAGTGCCTTTAGCCTTTCAGGACTGTGAATTGCTTCACACATTTTTTAACATCTGACAGAGCTTTTGTGCACTGACAGGAAAAATCACTTTGACATTTAGCTTTTATGCAATCACAGTTTTTGTTGTTTTATGCATGGAGCACAGGAACCTTTTTGACAAACTCTATTGATTGTCGTGCTTGTTTCTTGATGCATGAAAAGATCACATTAGATGCTTCCTAAATATAATTGGAATGACAAAAGCAATCATTTTTATTTGTGTTGAAATCTTGCAGTAGGTCAATGTCAATGAAGATAAGTCTGAATAAGCCATTTCATCTAGTATCTTTGAATATCACAGTCAGATAGTGGCTCAAACGCCCACTTTATTTGGACCTCAAGGATACCTTAGAGATTTTCTCACTTTTATAAAACTATTTTGTTTAAAGAGAAACACCAACAGGCATCATACTAGAATGTCTTGTCTTTAAATGAATCATCCGTAACAAATACAAAAAAAACATACAAATACCATGACATAGTATTAATGTTTAATAGTGTTAATTATTCACTCGCCCATGACAAACATGACAAGCATTCAACAAGTTTTGAAAAATCCTCCATAAACATAGCTCAGCTTTACAATTTCTGGATAGAACAGGAATGAACTATTAGCCATTGCTGACCTGGATTCATAATATTCTAAGATGTAAATGGTGTGAATGCATATGGAGGTTGACAAATCACAAAAACCATTCACTGAAAAAAGAGATAGTTGTTGTTGTGTAAATAAACATATTAAAAAGACAGGCCAAGTAATTTCACCAGATCTGCCCTCAGGTGACACTGACATCATTTAATTTCAGAGCCATGGAAGCATGGGGATCTGTGTGATATTTCTCACCCCAGCAGTCAATAATCCAGTCAGACATGACATGACAGCGGTGCCTTGTTTTTCCTCGTTTTTGCCAGGTTTTCTCTACAAACACCCACACAACACTAATAATATACACCCCATGGTAGAGGCGAACAGCCCCTGACACCGGCAGGTAATGTATCATGTGCCTTTAGAGTTTATCTTTCATCTCTCCACCCTTGGAGCCTGGAGTTTCTGCCCACCGTTGATTTACATCCATCAAAATCACAAGACAGTCTGAGGAACAGGAGCTAAGGGACCCCGCTGGGGGAATGGGTGCAGCGTAAAGGAGTCACCTGTGCTATATAAGGTCAGTTAATCAGGCATGTACTGTAGTCAGGGGGAGGGGATGGGTGGGGGCCGAAAGGCACTCACCTGTCAAGGCTCAGGGAGCTCCCCGAAGAGCCGCTGAAGAACAGAAGTGGTCTGAAGTCCTTGATCAGCGCAGCATCGCTCTGTCTTTGGTTGAGTCTCTGAGTCAGCCTGGAGATCTTGCTCTCAGGTCTGAATGAAAGAGCCAGGAGAATGATGGGGTCAGTCGATTGGAGAGGTTGACCGGTGGAATTTTAAGGATAGGCTATGGCGTTTGAAGCCCAAAAGAGGCAACCTTGCTCTGGATAGACAAACCAGGAGCACCTGGTGATCACCAGAGCACTCCTGTTCATGCGCATCTCGCCACAGCGCGGGCTGGCTAATGCGCAGAGAAAAGGGGAGCGGAGTGGGGGGAGAGAGCGTGAGTGAAACGGAGAGAGAGGGAGAGAAACTGAGAGAGGGAGAGAGAGAGAGAGAGCGAGAGAGAAAGAGAAAAGGAGGGAGGGGAGGAGAGAGGGGCATTCTGTCAGAACTAGGATGAGCAGCAGAGAGACAACAAAAGCACACAGGCATTTAAAGCAAGCTCCTACTGAGCATGCTCCACGCAGGCAGTGGAGATGGTGTGGGGGGAGGAGAGCAAAGAGGACCTGTTGTTCCTCCTCTATCATCACTACTGTTCTCCACAATGTCGCTTATCTGCAGAAACAGGCATCTAATCCTTCAACACAACAATCAGCCCCATGACTGTCAATGAGACACCAGAGTGGTCCACAGGTCACTGCCACGCAATCCACACATTTACAGTGACATGCACACCGCTGGTTTTCCAGACCTTTTTGTGTACAAGCTTTGAAGAGCCAATCAGATGAAAACTCAAGAGATGAATATCATCTCCGCTGCATCCACAGAATATACCAATCAGCATCTTGCATTTATGGGCAACAAGCACTTGACGAAATTGCATTTCAAATTCAAATGAACAATATGTTCATTTACTTGCATAGAATTTCTCAAATTCAGCTGATTTAGCTTTAGACGCTCTTGGTGCTCATCATAAAAAATACAGTATATGGTTATTTTACGCTTAATTTTTGGAAAAGCATAAAATATAGAAAGCTCAGTGGCTTAATGTAATGCTTTTAATGCATTACTGCCAAGCCAGACCGTGTACTCAGTGCTCCTGTGCATAAGGCATGAACTAATTTTTATTGTTTCCAGCAACCACTGGAAAATTACAGCCCCATTTACCTTCAGATGATATCCTGAATACATACCTAATAAAAAAGATGAAAAAGAGCAAAAAACCCTCATACATATATATTCACACACACACACACACACACACACACACACACACACATATACACACACATACATATATACTGTAATATATATCGATATATTAATGCTAGGCAACATTTTTACTGCAATTAATCACATTGCTATATGGAAAATGAATTAAATAATTCAAAAGTAGTGTATGGCACACTTTTATTTTTAAGGTACCGTTATATGAACAAAATGAAATAACATTTGGTTTGCAAACATTTAAACAAACAAGGAGCTTTTAAACAGCAGTGTTCCCTTTAACAAAGTTCAAATATTTCTAAATCTCAACATGAATGTAATAAAATCAAATATAAAACCAACGCTATTTGCCACAGCAGAGCATTCACGTTTTATCTAGTTAGTTATAGAAAAACAAGTTCTCCTCAGAGTCTAGAGCATTAGTGCAGCTGCAAAAGGGGACCAACTCCATAATAAATATGTAACTGAATGCAGTGTCAATAAAGTCTCCACTGGTGTGATGGTCAGACGCCCCATTACTTTTATCCATATAAAGAAATGCACATAGCACGCAGTGCTCTGCATGTCGGCTGGTTTTTGTGGCAGTCAAAAACCAGCTACCAAATTGGACAAAAGTAATGGGACGCCTGATCACACCAGCATAAAAATGCAACAAACTTTCAAAATAAACAGATTTTTTTTTAAAACCTCCATTAACGAGCGATTCAATAAATATCAGCATTAAGTCAATAATCCACTAATGCAATAATAATGTGTTAACGTGCCCAATCCTAAACAGTCTTTGCAATAAAAAGGTGTCCTTGTTCTGTAGCAATGTGTTACATGTGATACATGTCAATGTAACATACACATAAACACCAGGACCCAAGTAGAGCATCACTCTTCCACCACTGGTTAAACTTTTTTCTATAGTTCACTCTAATATACCTACAGTTCATCATGCACAAACAATTTACAAGAACATTTGATTCATCAGATATGAACACCTTATTCCACTGCTCCACTGTCCAGTTCTGATGCTCACACTGTAGCTGGTTTCACGGCGGATTGGGTCAGCTTGACCAGCCAGCAGCCGTGCAGTCCCATTTGCAGCAAGCTGCAATACACAGTGTATACAAATATTTTTCCAAAACAGATCAAACAGGCTTCCCTCCAATCACTGAGACCCATGACCTTGTCGCCAGTTGTCCTTCTTCAAAACACTATAGGTAGCCACTGCATTTCTGAATATACCCCAATAGAAAAACCTCCAGTTTTGGAGCTGTTCTGGTCCAGTCATCTAGTCACCATAAATTTGGTTCAGACTCTCATGGTTGGCCTTGTTCCTGTTTCCGACACATCAGCTTAACTAGATGACTATTCACTTGCTGCTTAATATATCACACCGCTAAGACAGGTGCCATTTTAAAGGGGTAATCAATGTCATTCACATCACCTGTCAGTGCTTTTAATGTTGTGGCTGATTGGTGTGTATAGTAGTGGGTTGACTTTGCATGGTGATTTGGTGTCAGAACGGGCCTCAGGAGAGAAATCTAAATTACACTCATTTGAATTCATTATCACAGCACTGTGGCAGAGTGGCATAGTACAGTCTGTTCAGATTTGTCAAAAACATACAATCTTACCATGTGACACAAAGAAATGGTCATTATACGTAGTTGTACTGAGTAGCTGTTGATCACCTACTAATCTTCAAAGCGTGCAAACCTATTAGAGTCCAGCTGAGTAATGAGAGCATTGGTCAGGTAGCAGAGGAGTAGGCTTCACAGCACGCAAGGAAATATTCAGTGATAAAAACACAGAAAAGGGTCTATGAGAATGAACCAACAGACTGATATATGTTCCCATTAATGTATCAGTCAGAGAGAGTAAGAGAGTAAAAAGAGAGAAAGAGAGGAAAAGAGGTTAAACATAAGAACAATGATATTAGATTAATTCTTCTGTATTTCCTGCTTTTTGATTATGCAGCAAGAAACTCTTTCGATTCCTAGTAAACACAACATCAGCCATATACAGATTCAAGGCAGGACAGGGCAAAACCACTAAGAATAGACACACGCACACACAAATTACGGAGGTTACTATAATTATAGGCCGGCTATTAGCTAGGGCCATTGAGGCTGTACTAAAGCAACTCGGCGTGAAGACACATCTCGGGCATACAGTTACAGACAGGGATGGCAAATCTACACAGAACACACACTTCACTACATTCATGGTCTCTCCTTCACTTAAACAGTATATGCGTTTTGCTATAGCCCTCCTGTTATTAAATTTAATAAATGCCATGACACCAGATAATTAAACAAGTTTACTGAATTAAATTCGCTCCCAGTCCTAAACTGAACTCTTCCAATCAGTAACAGATTTTATTTATCAAAATATTACTACAGCTACCACCACTCAGAGATTTAAACCATGGATTAAATTCTCAGCTACATGGTTTACAGTGTGCGAATGAGGACCATTGCATTATCAGTGTAGTGTATTATGTTGTACTGACACTGTAAATAACTGGACAAATTTTAATTACTGGAGATGAATGAGATGTGAGATTAAATGATTTTAAAAAGCTAACTGATTATTAACTGATACAAATAATCATTATTAACAGATTGAACTATTTTTCTATGTCTTTTGGTGTTCTTGATTGCAACTTATATGAGAAGGTCAGTCATTACACACTACAATAATTCTGACTTGCTACAGCAATACCAAGCAACAACGTATCAGAACTCCAAACCCACCATAGTAATCACTGATTAAACAGAAAGCACTGGCCTTTCACTTTTCAATTACAGATGTGAAGTAAAAATGACATATAAGCTAAACAAAGAGAAACCAGAACAGGAATTCAGTACCACGAACATTAAACAACCAAGTGCACTTAGTGGATATGAGATAAAACTCAAGTAGAATAACAGCTACGGAGCCCACCCCAATTGCTGAAGCCCTAAACACGTTCTGCAGATGATGTGACACCAGCCATTGCTCTGCAGAATGAAAGACACTACTGGAGACCCTAACCACCCTGTGGCCAGCCCAACTCTTCAAACCGGTTCAAACTAGACAACACTTTAAGGCCAGATGGCATCCAGGTACAAGAAATCAAGCACTGTGCCACAGACCTCATTTCTATTATATATTCCATCTTCTTTTAAACCTACAGAGCTGTTTCTGTGCCCACCCGGTGGAAAACATCTACTCTAATGCCAAGAGCACAAGGAATTCCACTCCAAAAATTAAACCAGTGCCTGGGAGATCTGGGACTTTACATCAGTCTTCCAATTGTCAGACCACAACTTCAATCCCATCGGTTTGCCTATAAGGCCAATGGGTGGCAAATTGATCCGGCAACATGAAGATTCATCTGGTAATAGCAGACACTTCTTCATCAGCATCACTTCTGCCTTTAGCAATATCCAACACCATGAGATGATCAAGAAATGTACCCCGCTTTCCGCCCTCCCCCACATCTCATCCACAAACTCACACACAATGCCCCCACCTTTACTGCCTTCAGTGCCCCCAACCTATCAGACGTATCCAGCCAATCATTTATATACAACGAATGCAAGATGTTACACATGTCTCTAGTTACATGTATCACATGAGCAAATATAAAGCTATTACAAGCACAGACTCATCGGTATGGCACAAGGTAAAAGTGCTAGAACACTGAGGGGCGGTCTGGGCTTTAATAACAAGAGGAAACAGCCTACCTGCTCAGATACAGGCCCTAATAGTCTTTAAAAACTCTGTCCATGAAAGGAGAACAAATCTGTTTCCATAGCTGCAGCCTAAAAGAACAGCTCATCAGCTTGCATGTGAATACAGTACTCGTAAGACACGGGGCTAATGAGCTGTGACACTAATGATCATGCAAGAAGGCCAAATCACCAGGGTCTAGGAACATATCTCTTTAACCATTGGAAATGTACAACAGGCTATTGAAAGGTTAAAAGGCAATTAATAACAGAAATATTGGTGGGTGGTAGGGGCAAAATTATATATCAGAGTATAATTGAAACTTCTGATTATGGCCATATATAACAATGGAACTATCTTATTTATTTTTATAGCTCAAAACCGACTAAATATGTAATTGCTTAATTCTTGGTAGAGCAACTTAAAAAATAATGTATAAAAAATAATGTATAAAAAATAATGACCGGTAACTAGCAATAAATAACATGCTTCAAGTTTTTCAATAGTATCTTTAAAATTCACACTAAGGATTAAGATGCAAAAATGTTGTATGCTAAAAAAAACCTAAGTATGCTGAACTCTGCTATGCTGAGTATAATCTGCCTCTCCATTAGAGACCCTACAAAACCTAATGCCTCTAAAAGTACCTTCATTTTTACCTTAATGTTCCATTCAGGAATCTAAGGAAAATTAATAAATGTGCAGATAAATGCCGATTAAGGGTTAAAACTAATGAATTACCCCCTTATGTTTTCAAATTTGCCCATTAAATAATCCCATTCAATTAAATAATCCTGAATTTATGCCTTACATTTAAGATTAAGGGGTTTCACACTCATGCCTTAAATCAAATTTTAAGGTAAAATTAAGGGATCGCTTTCACAACTGGACAGCCACTTAGTTCAAATTAAGTGGCTTGGCGTATTTCCAGGGGTAGGCTTAAGCACATTTTAAGCACATTTAGTTTTGTAGTCAGACTAGATTCTTTCATTTGATCCCTCCATGTATTGTTTGCTTTTAAAACCACATGCAGAGCCTTGTGAAAATGCTCATTCCAGCAAGGTCTGGACACGTGGATGACCTTTTCTGTTCCACTGACCCCACTGGTTGTCGACTTTCTAATGACTTGTTTTCGTGTCGATTTCCTGCAGTACCATGTGCTAAATTATTGTTGCTAGCAACATATCAGAGCTAAGCACTTGTGCTGTTCTTTGTCAATTTGTGGCACATTGGTATGACTGGTCATTTAAAAACTCATACTTTACTTGCAGAAACTCATACCTACTTGTAGAACTTTCAATATTAAAGCTGCATGTGGCCCCTTATAGTCCTTCTAATCACAAGAGCAACTCCCTAACCACTGGATCACTAGATATTAAACTGATAAGAACAGATCCTACATATGATCTTAGCCAGAATGCCAAAAAGTAGGGTGTAGTTTCATGTTCTCAAGTCTTTCTGATGCATGTAATATATTATATAATCGTTCACTGATCAGTGGGTGAGTGAAACAGAGATGGTCAGCCATGTGTCAAGATCTTGCTTGAATGAGCTTTTTTTTATGTGAATTCTATTGATCACACCCATTCATTATTGAGAAGCTTTCCAGGACTAGAATATGGTCACATCTCTTGTTCTGCTGGAATAACTCAGAATTGTAATAGTCACATTTCAGGTTGACAAACGTATAATATTTCTTTTTCACCGATCAGTCACAGTCTGTGCCATGAAACCTAACACTAACAAGGCATTAAGAACATTATTATGCACAAACATGCACTTTATTAAAGCTGCATTGAGTATTAATGTGATAAATATCAGTGCAGTGATTGGATTGGCCACGAATGGTATCAGATGTTGATAAATATGTTGGGAGCATGTGTTCATATATTAGTGCAATTAGTGTTTTTGGAAATGGTGCTCAGGTCTACTGATGGTGACAAAAAAAACATCTGGACCCTGGTTTGGTTATTAATATTTTGTTTGTAAAGTGGCTGGATGATTAATTACATAATTTAATTCATGTTTTCACACAGTGAATGGAAAAACAATAATCCCATGATATTTCACAAACAAGATGAAATGGATAAAAAAAGAAACAGTGGTGTCATATTTAAAAATCCTCTCGTTAACTATGAGTACAGTGACATTTAATCATTTTACCCACAGCCATGCTCCAAGATTATATATGCTGTCTTTGCAATGAAACCTGCAGCTGGTCAATGTTGAAAATATCCATTATATGCTCAGAAAAGCATATTGTGATTTATTGCAAAGTAATTTATCAGTATCATGCTAGTCATTTACCTTTGCCATATAATACCAATATATTTACCAGCACTAAAAATAGTGAATGCCAACTTCTAGGAAGTAGCTTTAGTCTTGGCTTTTAAAAGAAGACCCATGAACAATGGACACCTACTGGCCTGTTTCAGAATTTCCTATAAATATTGAAATCTGCCGTTTAGAAGCTGCTCACTTAAATATTGCTGTGCTTCTGTACTGGGAATCCTGTACATCCTCACAGCATTAAGAGTTAATTTATTTATTTCTAAGCAACATAAATCTAGAAATTTTGTTTTTAAAGCTGTGAATTACTGATGACAAATTACCCGATTAACGTGCGTGTCTTGACTTATCAAATGCCTTTGATGTAAAATGAATCTGGCACTGAGTTAGCCAAAGGGTACCGATTGAAGTTACAACATATTTAATTTTATAGATAACATTATCATCTGGTGATCCATGGGGGTTTAAAAATAAATTATGTTTTCACATGCAAAGTACTGCTGTGTAAATTAAGTGTGCTACTGGTGATGCAGTGTTGTCAAGGCTGTACTTATGTGCTTTTATGGAGATAAAAATAGAACAGTTTTCTAATCTAGCACCTTGTAAAAAAAGATTTCTGACCTCAATATGACTACTCAGAAAAAAAAACAGATGCATAAAAGGAAAGAAAAGCAGTAGGTGACATCGTTAGCACTCTGCAAAGCCACCCATATACTACCATTGACCTGAATTTAAGCAGCCAATCTAACGTTTCTTTCCAGCCTCCCATTTTAAAGCTGGTTTCTAGATGTGTCTTGGACCATCTAGAGACAGGCATACAGCCAGCCTGCAGTAGCGAAGTTATGATATGAGTCACTGTGTCCAATCAGGAGACGGAGAATCAAGTCACGACAGTGTAAAAAAGCAGCACTCTGCTCACAGCAGGCTTTTGTGTTCTGCTCTTCTCTTCCGCTCAAGGCTAAGCACTCCATTTGCATGGCAAGTGCAATACGAGGGATATAAACAACCTTCAGATACACATCTCAATGCTGACAAATGCTCTGCTAATTTATTAGCTGAAGTGGGTTCCCAAATACATCGGCTTTAAAGCTTATTTTCAGATGATACTTTCGTCCGCAAAGCACAAGACATGCACATGTCTAAGAAAAAGAATACAATAGTTCAAAAATTTCACTGGCAGTAGCTAGGTTTGCAGTACAGCACATGCTGGGGTGCCCTAATCCAAACAAACCAAATTTGCCTAAGTATAGCACCTCTGAACACTTTGTGAAAGGTATATTTACAGCGACTGTATTAGTGGGTTTGGCCTTGATAACTCAGGTCCTCACTCGCTGGGCTTCAGTGAATCATGCCTTAGAGTGTGAAAGTCAAGTGTCATATGAAGCTTATGTAAATATTATAGAAGCCTTTACATAAGCCCCCTTAACTGGAGTGTTACCTCTACATGTGGGCCGGGCTGATTTCTGTGTCCTGGGCCGTGAGTCAGACTTATAATGGTAAGATCTGTGCCTAATTCACACATATACATGAAAGAACAAGTTATGTGTACTAAAACATTATGTCTACTAAAACATCCATCAACTCATATGAATTCCCACAAAATAAGGCTTTTGGACCACTTTCAGATTTTTTTCTTTAAACCGCAGCCAAACTGCTTGAGTGGAGAAGTTGATCCAAATCCCCTGGAAGAATCTGAAATGGCAAAGGCTTCACATGGCTTGACTGAAAACACTGTGATAGATGCCAGTACAGTAACTGGATTTGACCCAAATGGTATCTGATGTAGATAAGTAAGTTGGGAGTTTGGGTTCATGCATTAGTGAAATCGATCTTTTTGGGGTGGTTTTAACTCGGCTTAGGTCCAGTGAAAAAACCCCCCAAAACATCTGGACCAGACTGTTAATATTTATTCAATTTGAGTTTAAAATGTCACACAAATAGTGTTGAATATATACCACTTCACCAAATTTCCACGCTACACAAAATTCTCTTGATTGGGCTTGATCTGGCTTGATTAAACATCACAAGACACTTGATTTGAAATAGAAATGATGAAAAACAGCTTACTTGTTCAAAGTCAAAACTTCAGCAATATTCTAGTGCAGGAGAATTGTTTTGCTGCCAAACCCCAAATAACTAAAATAATTTTGAAGGCTTGCTCTTCCATGAAACAAAGCAGGACTCCCAATCCATTAGTAACTGAGTAATCTAGAGACAATTAATTGAGTAGCCAATATATAACATTAAGCATTTCATTTCTTTTCATATACATTAAACTTATAGCCACGAGATCATGACATCCTTTTGGAACCATATGGAAGTCCTAAAACCTGTCCTCCGTTTATTTACAAGTTCTATTTAGCACTTTATGCAAAACAGCTCGGTCAACAATTTCTGTCTCTCTACAATGAAGGCAGGCACACAAGCAGAATTTTTTCAGGTTTTGTTTATACACTGCAAGTCAGGAGCGTTAAATCATCACATAAAGTCTTATGAGTTAACTCTACTTTTGAAGCACTCTACAGAGATTGGAAATTATGCTGTTTTAAACCTAGTGAGATTTTATTTGTCAGTAGTGATGTGTATCGTTCAGGTTTCTATCGATACCGCTTATCAATTCGGTACTTTATCGTTACTCTTATTGGCACTTTCATTCTGTTTTTTAATTAAAAACTAATCGAGAACAGAATAACAATACTAACCCTAATTCTAACTCGAATCTAAAAAAGTTGGACTCACTACAAATTAGCTTTGGGTAAGCTCTGCTTTACCATTTCTTAGTTTATTATTACTTATTATTTATCATTATTATTATTATTTGTAAATGCAGCCCTATAGCAGTACAAGTCATTTTAAGGTTTAATATTTATTTGGGCTACTGCATAAATTACTATAAGTATTTAGCTTATACATATGCTATATGTAACTGAATGTGTGTTTATTAAATTATTAATACTGATTTAGAGCCTTTATATGATGTTTATGTTGTTATTTTAACATAGCATACACACCTGAGGAGGCGGATAATGAAGTAGAAGCTTGCATTTCTCTATATACACATAATGCACTTTAGCTGGATGTTTTAATAAATTTCTAATTTTTCCACCTTTAAGAGCAAAAATCTTGTTGCACTTGTTGCAGCGAGCATCGTCCGTGTCCACACGGGTGAAATGTAGCCATACTTTGAATCGTTTGGCTCTCTCCACCATCCTCACTCCATAACTTCTCGTCTTGTGTGCACGCAAGCTCTATCCTGTCCTCTTTTTTTATTTCTCCAGTACCAAGAGCAGAACCTTTACCGTTAAAGCTCATCGATCCTTCTGTCTTTTATAAATAGGCACCAGGGCAGAGTAAGAACTGGGTTTCGGTACCCATCCCTATTTGACTGTGAATCACATTAAGAACACTTGCAGTGGATAACACCACATAGTCTAGTGTTATTCAGAATGAACAGGAAGACGCAACTGCAGACTTCCATCTTTGCTTATCGCTTTTATTGAAACAAAAGGAGACAGGAGCACAAACGAAACAAGTAAAGTGGTGGACCGACACTGAGGATCCAGCATGAGGAAACTTCAATACACAACCTAAAACTTACTAAACCAATAAGGACTCACTCTCAGTTTAACTGACCACATTGGTCCGCTGAATCACATAACCTAAACAAACTCAAGACCGGTGTGCTCGGGTATGTCAAAATAAAAGCTCCCTAATACAAACTGCAAAGGATTTACAGTTTCTGAAAAAGTTTCACTATTCCCCAATCTATTTTCTAAAAATCACATTTATAACAGTTTTCCATTTAACGTGTTAGCCATGCTAAATGTATCCCTGGTCATCAGCATGCAACATCTGACCAGCACTGTAAACACATGCACGCCCGCCTCCTACACAACACACAAATTACTTACACTTCAGCACACCTGCTTCTCTACATGGCAGCACATTGTGTCACACAGTGTATTCTTCTACATGTTAAATGTCTATTTTCTTTATTACCCTTGAGATTATTTTCATTCAAAATTCAGTTATACCTAAGTTGTATGTTCATGCATTATATCCAATGGCATTACATGCACAGCAAATTAACATGAAGTCTTCATACCGAACAGTTCATAAGGAATACAGAATCGGTTTTGAGGTGAAAAACACACAAAATGTCTTGCTTCCTTTTTGTTTGAGGTCTAAGGGATGAGTGTTTATTTCCCCACATTCCAAAATAACAAATACGGTACAAAATAAATATAGATGTTGTGGTGTGTAAAAATGAGTTTTGTTACTAAAGGGATTTAGTTTGTAGGGCACTGTTGGGAAGAATTAAATGTCTTATTCTACAAAACAACCTAATGTCACTGTATTTTCTTTAATGCTGCATTTAGCTGATAAAAACTTTAGCAAGAAAAAAAATGGGCAAATTATATGACTGTGAGAAATAAAAAGGAAAAAATTATATTTCCAAGCAAACTAACAAATGACAGTCCATCTGTTAACCTTCATGACTCACTGGCAATGGTTAGTGCATATGATTAATAAGGGTAAAGCAATAAAACTGTTATTAACGGTCACGTACTATAAAATGCAGATTGGAATATGATGACACACCTAAAGTGATGCTGCCACTTGTTTATTCACTTTGAGACATATGTCTTTCAAATGAATTCTGCTCCATGTAGGAGGACGTTAAAAAACAACATTCTGATCTTGATGAGAGTTGTTCATTCTGAATAACACTAGACTGTGTAGTGTTATCCACTCCAAGTGTTCTTAATATGATTCACTGTCATATTAAATCACACTAATTGAAGGTTTAAAATTATCAACAGCATAATTTCAACTTTCAGCAGAGTGCTTCAAAGTAGTGTATGCTCCAAAGTAAAGTTAACTCATAAGTATTTATGTGTTGATTTAACACTCCTGACTGATGATTACACATAAAGAAGAAAATGTAACTGGGCTTGGACACGAGGGGCTCGGGTTTGGTTAAAATTTTTGGTCACAACCTAAGCTCTAGTTACGAGGAAAAACGTTTTGGCCGGCATGGAAAAAAATATGCATTAGCCGCACCGTATTTTAAGCCGCACTCTTCAAAGTTGGGGAAAAAAGTAGCGGCTTAAAGTCCAGAATTGATGGTACAAAACATCTACATTTATCCTACAGAAACATTACAAAGTCAAAAAAGTCTGATACACAACAAGCAATATATTATCAGTGTATTGTGTAATGAGTATTAAAACTCGAAAAATGGCCAATGTAATGGGAGACATTAAATAATCCGCAGCACGTTGAGACACGATGCCAACAATCCTTTTTTTTAGATGGTTCAGACTGCAGAGCAAGATATCTCCCCCCCACATATGCCAACGTAATCTTCCCCTTAGAGTCAACATAGCAGTCACACCAATTCTCATTCTTCTCATTCAAATTAGAATGAGAAGAATCAGAAGAGGTATGATCACTGTTCATGCAGTAAACTGTTTTCATCGGTAAAACAGCATGGTGACAGAATTTTTAAATTACAAGCGCAGGCGGATGGAAAGAAGTGTTTCCACCTCTGCTCTCCGTTGTCTGAACTTAGTTTTTGAGCCGAATGATTCCCCCCAACAGCACACCTTTGTAGCGCATTGCGCTGGAATGAAAGCCAAAGAACTTGATTATGTCTTCCTGAGGCTTAAATGCAGCTTCCATTGAGTTGATCTCCATGGCAACACCACTAGTGCCATATTTCTTAAAGGCTATCACGGGCTCGTCAGGCTGCAGGCACCGCTGTCTGTCACAATGGGGGAAAGTGTTCAAAGCCTCTGCAGTGCCATTAAACCTGTATCTGAAAACAGGCTTTCCCCTAAACAAACATGCACAAAAGGACATGACCGTGAGCACAATGACGAAGCCTTAGAAGGTACATTTAAATACCAACACTGACATGGTGACACAAAATATAGCTTTTGTGGGGATGTTATGAACGTGGGAAAAAGTGACTGCTCTTACAGTCTACTTTATTTTGTTTATAGCATTTGAACATGTTTCTTTAAACCTGTTCTATCCAGCATGTGTCGACAACATTTCAGGGATTAAACACCTTGAGATTTGTTAAATTAGTTCTTAAATATCTATACATGAAAGCAGACAATACATGAAAACTGACTTTTTTAAATCTACACTTCTTCATATATTTAGATGTTTAACTTGTGGTGTTAATCATGTGTTCTACAAACAAAATGAAACATTTTTTTTAATTAACCTTAAATGTTAAAAATTTAATTAACAATAAAAGCTCCATTAAAAAAAATGTAAAAGTAAATGTCACATTATACCCATGACCCAAACTGATCGTAAGTACTCAGATACGAATTTGGTTATGTATGAGTCCATGTGCACCCAGGACACGTCTGTCTCTTAGTCAGAAAACATTTGGCTTCAGGAGCTGAATGCCATAACCGAGAGCTCCATTTTTGCCTCCTAATTTACTCTGACATTTGGACTGTAGAAATAGACGCATTTTGTGTACCTATTGCTTATTTTTACCCTTTTAATAAACAATCGTTTTTTGTTTCTTGGTTTTTTAAGTACATGGGCTGTTAGACAAATCAGCACTACCAACATTAGGACCACAGATCTAAATAAAATGATGCTTAACAAAATGGTAAATAATCAAATAACTGGGAATAAAACACTGATTAAAATGACAGTAGCCATTAGGGTCGAGGTGACAAGAGGACCAGGGGCCTCATTTATAAAACTTTGCGTAGAACTCATACTGAACGTGTACGTACGGCCAAAAGACGAACATGGCGTACGCAAAGGAAAAGTCAGATTTATGAAAACATGCGCACACACACCTGCACACCAATTCAGCTTTATAAATTGCACCCTACCTGGAATTGTTTGCACGCACGTTCCACCCTCAACACGCCCCTGTGCAACCATACATGGTAAATGCAAATGACCTCATGAATATTTAAGCCCCCAACGTGGCAACTGAAGGGAAAAGTAAAAAGAGAAATTTCTCTGAGACCGAAACAGATGGGCTTGTGGGGGAAGTTGAAAACCAAAAAACATTTTGTTTGCTGATCAAAGTAGTGAAAATACAACAAAAGAAATACAACAAAAATAGTGGCAACAGGGTTTACTACAGCTGTAAACGAAGTGAGTGCTGCCAACAGGACGGTGCCTGAAAAAAAAAAAGGTCAGATTTAAAAGTAATCCTAGGAAAATAATTTAGTTGTCTCCCCCACCCCCCTCACAGAGACCAGAGAGCAGTAGGTGGGAGGAGTTACAGGGTGCAGTCTGCTCCATTC
>JBBMFX010000101.1:32402261-32425472 GCA_037832545.1 Rhabdalestes septentrionalis | reverse complement strand
TCACGCAGTCAATTAAGCAGACTTGGGCCTATAAATAATTTTGAAATAACCGTTATTTAATTGAAGGCGAAGAAAGAAGACGGCAGCAGCAGCAGCAGGCTATCGCCTAGTTAGAACAGGTTATCTACCGTAATTACAGATTTCAAGGAAAACACTTTAAGTGATGGAAACTAGCAACATAGATGGCTTATTTAATAAAATAAAAAGTTAACTTAGGGTGAGCCCTGTCCTTGGTGTCTCGCTGCAAGCTTTTTAACTTGAGGACAGAGGCGTCAGCTTCAGCATGAGTGAAACAAAGTCAAACCAAATTCAGACGGTTGCGGTACGTTGTGTGCAAATTGAGTGCTTGGCTGAATCAAGAAGAATAAAACAAGTCTTCTCCCAGAGAAGCGTAAAACGCAGACCATGCACTGTCTCTCAATGGCACAGTGGGGATGGCGTCTTTTATCGCTGGAGGAACCAGTCTTTCTCCTATTGTAAACGGCGAGTCACATTTTGCGATTAACAAGGAGATATTATATGAGGCCACTAACCCGCTCTGTGTCATGTTCACCTTCCGAGCTAACAGATTGGAAATGCTCCGCTTCGAGTGCTGCTCCTTGAGGGCCTGGAAAATCCTGAAATGTCTTGTCAGGATGTATTTTACTCAGGTGATCCTTTAAACGCGAGTGTTCCATCGCCTCATTAGAAAAAAGGGAGCTGAACATTTGTAGGCGAGGGAAAAACGCCAAAGTTAATGTAATCTGCACTACACTGCCTGCACTTTTTCTTGTTTACCGCCATGTCGTTTAACAAAGGTTTGATAAACACGCGGCGATGGTTGGTATTTGTTTACAGAGGTTGCTATGGAAATGACATGCCGACAGTGGGGAAATTCTCAGAGCACCAGGTGCTGGTATGCTTATTTATTTACCTAATAATTCAATGAATGTATTATTACATTTTATTTCGTGTTAAAATGAACAACGTCTGTTTATTGTATATGCTTAAAAATTCAAACGATTTTTTTTTGCGTCTGAGCGCCCCCCACTCAGCTGTCCCATTCCCAATACCCCCGATGGTTTTCAAACGCCCCCCAGGGGAGAGGTATCACCCCGGTTGAGAAACGCAGTGTTATCTTATCTCAAATTTTTTACCATGTGTAACATGTATGTTTATAAGGTTTTACATGTAATACCGTTTCAGAGAAGCAGCACCATATCACGATGCTCCAATCTCTGTAGTTATTGGGAGAATATTAGCATAATTTTTCCTTCACAGGTGATGAGATGAACTATTGCCAATCAAGTCTATTTTTGTTTAATCTGATCAGAGTGCACTGTTCCAGAACAGATCTATTAATTGTGAGACACAGATCTCTATGCCTTTATCTAGCAGAAGAGTTCTGCGTAGTGTGTAGCAAGAGAGCGTATTGTAGTGCAGTTCATAACATATTGTTCTTTGTGTAACTGTTGTTCCTGCTGTGTTCAGGTTGTCCTGCATCTCATTTTAAGTGACTGCTGCTTTCTTCCCTTCCTTATCAGATGAATCTTGATTGGTGCACCTGTCCAGAGATGATTATCTGTGGTTTCATAAACTTTCCATTTGCACATTATTAAACCAGCTGTACTGAGATTGATGTTTTAGGTATTTGATATGGCTCTGTAGCCTTTTCCATTTAATGATATCTCTGAGAAATGAATAAAGCTCCTTCAGCTTCCAGGATTGCTATTTCCTGTGTGACAATCACAATTTATTTTATAATACACCAAGTAATTCAGCTTTTGAATGTTTTATCACCCATCATTTCAGTTTTTTCTCAACCTCATTATCTATGCTTATGAATGCATTCTATTTTGTTTATGTTTAACTGAAAAGTCAAGACATTACATGTGTAAAACTGAAGTTGACACAAGCACTAGAAATATGTATTCAAAAAAACCAAAAGTAAATTCATGCTGGCCTCTATATATCAAGCTTGCACTGCTTTTCAAGAGCACCAATATTGTCATTATATTACCTACATTCCAGGACATTATAGTTTATATGCTTCACACTAGTGCAGGATATACATCCTGTGTTTGGTTTACCTTAATTTTATCAGATTGCAAGGTTGCTTCTCAGTTTTATCAATATGTTTGCTAGATATCGCGCATCTCGAGGCAATAGCCTTAAGGGGTGCTAAGTGGTTCATTGTTTTGCACCCTGATATTCATATTCAAAGCATAAATAATAAGATACTATTGTAAATTTACCTATTCTTTTAATAATGCAGAATTTGATCAGTATCACCCAGCAATTTAGTACAGCATAGGCTTTTAAGCAGGTAGGACTCGTATATTAAAAACATGTCTTCTGGTACCTCCTTGGCGGGCATGTGCTGCCCTTAAGCGCTGTCAGCCTTGTTTATGGTGTCAAGAAGGAAGCCTCCTGTCTCCATGGCACCACCCATAATGAGATTGATAATAGCCCTCCGTTCTGCAGGTGGGTGGGTGTGGAAGGGTGGAAGGGATCTATTAGCTCTCAGTCCGTCTGCACCAGCGCTTGTTGTTTTAGTTGACAGTTTTGTGACAAATGAACTGTTCATTAGGCCATCCGTGTGCTTTAACACAGCAATTGTTACAGCGCTAATGAACAATATCTGAATGTGGCTGCCACAAGTGTAACCCGCTATTAGGAGCCATTTCCATGTCCAACAAAGGCTCTAATGACAGGGTCACCTCTGCTGACTGCAAGTGTAACAGCATGCACTCTTGGTCTGGTTTGGTCCACGCTATAATGAAGATGGTCATACACACCAGACCCCAGTCTAAAAATAACCTCATTCTTGAAAAAATGGGAAGATACACAACGTTCTTCAAACAGAAAAATACACACGTTAGATTTCTATTATTGTGGCAGCTGTGTAAAGGAGTTTTAATTTAATGATTTCTGCCCATTTTAGTCACCTTCTATTCCACCCACCAACTAGGACTCCTACTATCATGCAATCATATCAACTATTGCAATATATATAATGGTCAGCCACCACATCTTTTATTACTGCCACTAAACCAAGGCCATTGGACAGCATAACATATTTGGAGGAGAGTGCTGAATGCTCATTCTGTTACATCAGCTAACAAACACCAACTCTAGAGAGCATCAACTCTGTGTTAACAGGGAGAGGAAGGGAAGGCCATCCTACCCACCCAAACAGAGTGGCCACAGATGCCCGCGGCACCAACAGGACTGCATTCATGAATTTGTTTAAGCTTTTCATGTCTGATGAATCTACACATCTTTCATTTACCTACTATAAATGGTTATCCTCTTGGTTTTACATGTACCACTGGGGATTTCCACAAGTTACTCTCTGATGAATTTCTAAGATTATATTGTTAAAGTAATCTAGCAGGTAGATTCAACTTCATTTAGCACACATTGACATACACCCAGATGTGTCACTAACTTGATCTCTGGCAGAGTACTTCATCTTCTAGCAGCTCCTAATTTATGTCCAGAAGTACAGGAGTATGTCACTCTGAACACGAGTGTCTGCCAAATGCTCTAAATGAAAACTTAAATGGTATATTCTTACATTAATTTTATTTTCCCTCTACATTTATTTTTTTCCATTCCTCCCCAGCCACTTATTAACCTCCATAATTAATGGTTATCAATATGATATTTCATATTTCAATAGTATGATACATCTAAGTACTTTTCTAACTGTTGCAAGCTGGCAAAGGCCTGTTTCACTCTAATGAGAACACTTTGCTGTGGCACAGTTTAGCCATGAAACCATGTGTGCTACAACATTTTCTGTCTAAAATGCTACACTACTAAATTGAACTACATTATTGTAGCTAATTTGAACTAGGTATGTAAGTTACATGTAACTGTAACCTTTCCAGCTCAAATAATTGTAATTGACATTCTAAATATTTGACACATAATTAGGAATTGTGTCACGATTCACTTAATTTGTAAAAGGGCCTAAACTCAAAACAGTTGCCACAAAAAAACAAACACATTTGTGGGTGGAGCATAGATAAGTCAAGTGCTCGAACTCTGAATTGATTCAGACTGTGTTACATAAAGTATACGCCTGATCTATTACTGCCCTACCTGAAGCATTCCAGTGCAGTCCTCCGGGGCTGGCAGCCAGACGTCGCCTCTTCCTCTGACTCGCACCCCCATGACAGGAGTCCCTGCTGGGTTTGAGAGCTGGGGTGGAGGTGGTCCTAAGGGCCACTGGGGACGGAGGGGGGATGGACACTGGCAAGATGGGGGAAGGTGGCAAAAGACGGCTGTCCCTCTCCTGAGAATGCTCTGAATAGATGCACCCCCTCTCAAGAGGCTTGCTGAAGAATAAATTCAGTTTTAGATGAGTTTGGTTAAACTGCTGTGATTGCCTGCAATGCAATGGTATCTTCAAGATCACAGTACAGAAATCCATTTTCATATAAAAACGCAAACATTCAATTTGTTCTATCTATAAATGTATCTAAAACTTACAGTCTTGCAAGTTAAAAATATAACAAATGATATAACAAATGATACAATAAATAGATATAACAAATTATACATATTTAAGACAAGTTAAGAATATTCACTTGCTAATAAAAATGTAATAAATTATCTTTCCTGACTGCTATGTTACTAACTGATATTTCCCATGGCAATCAAACATATGTTTACACAGACACAGTTTCCCTCCAACAAACATAAGCTCTTAATACCACCTACATCCACATTTTACAGAACAACAGAGGATGCTGCAGATAGGTTTTTCACCTAAAACAGTTTTAGGTAATTTTAGTTTTCATTACGCCCTTTGTTAACCAAAGGTGACATATAGCAGAAAATATATTAAAGATAACAATACCTTACCATTTTATACAAAATTTCATTTCTGAGCGCTTTATCCTGTACCTGTTATTTTGAAGTGTATAGCTTTGGCTTTTCCATGATCCTCTCTTGTAAGACTTTCTCTTCCTTCTTCGGGAAAAAAAATCTACCAGACGCTCCACTGTAAACATGGTGTGCACTCTTGTTTGTCACTGAATTAATGTGACTTCAGAAAGGTTTTCCACCGCATTCTCTTCTATCCATGACGTAGATTAAACCTACATACCCCATCTGTGTGTGGTGCCATGGTATTTGCCCTGGGCTCCCAGCGCTGTGCCTTTTTTCACAGTTAAAACAGCAGAACAATCACACAGGGTGGTAAAGAGGCCCCTGGTGAATGGCAGCTTTAGAGCTCTCCAGTGTACAACGTCCATCATAAATATTGAATTCCACCTGCAGCTAAAGTGTGCCAACAGAGAACACACAAAAGCCACGTCAGTCAATCAAGAGTCAAGTGTTGCGCCTATCTGATGGTGGGTGGGTTGGTCCTTGATGACTTGCAGTGAGATGAGAAGTTTCCAGTGAGTGCTATTGTTTCCATCAAGAGGTGTAATAACTCCTGCTTGGTGCACTATGCTGTTATTTATTTGCAATAAACCGCTCAGTAGTTGTCAACTAGAAGTAGGAATAGCAAAGCTGTTCTTTCTCTGTTTTCATGTACCTTGATGTTTCTATATGTTCTATACATCTAGAATGAAAGCATGCACTTTTTTACATGTACCATTGAAAAAAGAAAGTGGAGTTCACTTGATCTGTTCAGTTGGCCTATGGATTTTTAAAGTGATTCCTCAAATGGCAGACATTTACATTTGTGAAATAATGAGCAGTTCTCTGTTCTTTAGCGCTTAGGACACATTATCCATAAGGTTATTAAAGTTCTCAGAATCAGAGTGCATTTACATAAGGGTTAGGGGAAAAGGTAAGGTTAATCCCATAAGGAGCCACACACACACTGAAAAACTACTCCAGCAGCTTAACCCCTTAGCTACTGACCAACTCAATTACTAGGTTCTTCCTCTATTAAAGCAATATACGTCATTAAGGTGTGCATGTTTATATTGCAATACAAAGCCTGAAAGGGAATTAAATGCCTGAGAGGTTAAATCATGAAAAAGAATTGTTTTGCCCCTAATGAGATACAATAGAACTCTCTCTTTATTCACTGAAGCAGGCATCCAAGCTTGGCTATACTAAGTTAAGTCCAAGGTGGAATATAATAGCAACATCAGAATTCTGTTCTCTTCATCGCTTCGGTTTTTATTATACTGTACGGGACTCAATTCAAAAGATGCCCTTCCACTAAATTCTTGGATAATGCTTCAACAATGACACCTAGTGGACATACATAATACTGTGTCAAATGCAGCTCTGCAGGACACACCACATTCTGAAGCAATCTCAACTGCAAGCTTGAAAAACAAATAAGAATGTCCTTCAGAATAAAATGATAAAGAGAGCTTGATGACCAACTGTGAAAAACAATATGAACCACATACGAATCAGTACCAAAAACTCAGCACTCTACAAAATGCCTTACCCAGTGTCAATGTCTCCGGAGTCACTGCTGCTAGACAGCGGAGAGGCCGAGCAGGTGGATTCCAGACTCCTAGGCAGCAGAGTTGAAGGCATACACAGCCACGTCTCCAGGTCAGCGAACTTTGAGTAGCTCAGCATCTCTAAAACACTGCAAAACATGCAAAAAAATGAATGCCTCTGTTCATCAGGTAGATAGCAAGGCAGTGTGTTTATATCACTATAAACACACAACCTGAGTTACGCCGTTCATATAACTGATAGACTGTGCATAGACTATGCTCTGTGTAAACATACACATGTATTTTCATATGTGCTAATCTTCTGACATGTTTTGCATTTATCACAAATGCAAATTCCGCCCAGACTGACTAAACAAGTTCCCGCTAAATATTTCCAAGAATGACCACTAATCCATTCGCTGGAATTTCATGAACTGACAACAGAACAGACAACATTAAAGAAACAATTATGTGAAAATGAAAAATGCAAGGTCCCCCTCACCCAAATTGTAATAGAAAAGCAGCTAATACATGTTTGGTGTTCAAAGTTTGTTCCTTGATTTTGCCGTGGGGACATAAGGTTCATATAATACAAGTCAATGTCAGCCGAACAGATTTACATAAAGTAAAGTTACCTTTGTAGTTCCACTGCAAGCATTAAAAAAGCAAATTTTAGAGAAACTGACACAATAAAAAAAAATACAAGAAGGCAATAATACTATTTCCTGTGTGACAGATGTTTTATTTTCAATACGGTATGTGAGCTTCATAGCTCCAGGACAAAGGCGAGAGTCAAATTGCATAATTCAGATTTTTCTTTTTGAAAAATCGCCTTAACGTGAATGAAGAAAGTGGAGAGCACACCTGTCCTCGCCCATGCCTGGGATTTCATCCTTTTCATCAGCTGTGTGAAACAGACATGATGCTCGGGATTCCTGAGGAATCAGCAGACATGTCTTCTCCGTCTCACAAGACATCTTGAGCCATCTCTGTGGAGGCACAGGAGAACAACATAAGACATTTAAACAAAGAATATACTGGAAAACTACCAATGATGTACAACACTGTATGGTGAGAGTATGGCCTATGGAGGGCCTAGTACAGTGGTAATGCAACTAATGAAGACTAACTGGTGAGTTTGTGGCATGTTTTAAAAATAATAATAATAATAGCAAAATAAAAAGAAATTATATGATTATATAAAATCCTTCACCCCTGTCCATGACTTAATTTGTACTAGCCTCTGACTTTTGCTTTTCTTTCTTTTTTAACAAGGTCTGCTAAACTTGGTTATAAGCAAATGTTGATTTGAGGCTAGCTTTGCAGGTATGAACAACAGATTTGATCAAATTTGTGTATCACTCTGGATAAGAGTGACTGCCCAGTGCCATTACTGTAACTGTATGGAGGGTCTAGTCTAGTATTAAAGAAGTTAATGATGGTTAAACCACTGTATGGCAAGTGTGCTGCCTATAAATGGTCTTGTCCAGTGTTAAAGCAACCAGTGATGATTTGAAATAATACATGGTTAGTGTGTAGCTATTAGTGGGTTTAGTTAGGTGTTAAAAGAGATCATGGTGGTTTAAAAAAATATATGTCCAGTGTGAGTAACTTATGGTGGGTTTAATCTCCTGTTAATGACAATTTAAAAAGCTATATGGTGACTGTGTGGATTATGGAGGATCTAGTCCAGTGTTAAATCAACTAATGATTAAGACTACATGTCGAGTGTGTAGGTGGGTCTAGTATAGTATGAAAGAAACGTATCATGATTTAAAAGACTATATTGTGGGTATGTTTCCTATGGTGGGTCTTGTCTAGTGTAAAAACAGATCCTGATGATGTAAAAGTCTATATGGCGAGTGTGTAAACTATGGAGGGTCTTGTCCAGTTTTAAAGCAATGAATGATCATTTAAAAGACTTTATGGTGAATGTGTGTCCTTGTCTATTCTAGTGTTAGTTTAGACTATTCTAGTGTTAGTTTAGAGTGAGTGCATAGATCTAGTCTAGTGTTAATGTAACAATTATTTAAAATGCTATGTATTATGTATTTATATTGTAGGTTAATGACATTAATGATATGTTAGAAATGCTCATTTAAAATTCTAAGTGTGTGTGTGTTTAATGATGGTCACTGTTAAAACTGCTAATGATAAAGACTATATGGAGAGAGTAGCCTATGGAGGGTCTAGTTCAGTGTTTAAAGTAACTAATGATCATTTAAAAGACTATATGATGAGTGTGTGGTTTATGGTGGTTCTAGTCTGGTATTAAAACAATGAAAGAGGATTTAAAAGACTTTATGGCGAGCATGGCGTAGTGTAGTCTTGGGTAGTGTTAAAGCTGCTAATGGTCATTTAAAAGAGAATTTGGTGAGTGTGTAGCCTTTGGTATGTCTAGTCTTCTGTCTTAAATCTGATAGTGCTGGTGTAAAAGCTATAAATAGAGTGTTAAAGTTATGATCCAAACGTTATAAGGAGAGTGTGTGGGTCTAGTCTAGTGTGAGCACAGCTAGTGATCCTGCACAAGGCTGTGTATTACTTATCTACACCGAAGCTTCATGACGTACGTTAGAAATGACATTGCTGTTTCTCTACGTGGCCAGTGATTGGGCCATTAGGTCATCTACACTGAGAGCAACAGTGGAAGTAAAGTGTCTGTTCAAAAAATATAATATCAGAGCTGTAAACTAGACTGGGGGTTAGAGTATGAGAAACCGTTCACAAAACGACGAACACAGGCAAACCTCGTGTTCCTAGAGGTCCCTCTCTTCTCTGGCTTCTTCTGCCAGAACATTTCATTCTCCTCATTCATCCATCTTTAATTACTGCTCTTCCTTGCATCGTGCTTTAAAGAGCACACGACCACAAATCCTGCACCCAGCTTTTACCTCTTATTCTGTCTTTTCAGCAACAGAAAACAATTCAGCCTGCTGCTCCAGTGCTGTGGAGTTAGGCAGGCTTAGACCTCTCTTTGTTTCTTGGTTTCTGGTTTGAAGAACGGCTGCAAAGTCAGGGAAAAAAAGAGAAAGGACTCCGCATTTTTTCCCCTCCACACAGCTTCCCGTCAGAGCTCCTCTCGCCACTGAGCAGTGAGAGAAACAGGGCAGCTCGAAAAGCAGCAAGTCAGGGGTAAAAGTTAAGGAATAAAGTCCGAACTCACCAAGTACGAGCCCTGTTCTGCATCAGGAAGTGACCCAAACTCGGCACCCTCTGTCATCTGGCAATTATTTTTTTCTTCCGAACAGAAAATCCCACCATTCCTCATTCACTCGCTCGCCTTCATCTCCACGCAAGCTGACTTTACGGGCTATTTTTCTTTTCTTTTTGGACCGAAACGGACCACTTGTTCAGAAAGAGAAAACATCACGAGTGGAGAAGTTTCCCTCCTCAAAGACATCAAAGGGGACGGTTAAGCGGGGAAGATCGTTTCAGACAGGAAATATTTGTGGAGTTATTCAGGAAAATTGCCCCTCTGCAATTAACCCGCAGTTAGATAAACAGGGCATCTTCGTGTTGACATTACAGACCCCTCTGGAAGAAGAGGAGCAGCACATAGGAGAAGCCTTAAAGCTCTCCACACCTGGCATTCTACAACCCTCTCATTTTAACGGGAGAGACAGATACTGGGTGTTATCATGGTATTAACAGCAGGAAAGCAGTGGCATGGCAAACCCAAAAACGTGGCACCCACTGGTCTGGTGGTTAGGTAGTTGTCCCTGTGATTGGGAGGGAATGGGTTCGAACCCCACGGTGATCAGTGGTACCACATGCTGCTCCCTGGGCTCTGTGTTCCTGGCTGCCCTCTGCCTCACTTGATAAAGGGGTTAAATGCAGAGAAGCGTTTCACGCTGTACAGCCGTTCTGCTGAGGCCACTATACACTGAACTTAAGTGAAAAATGTTGCATTATAATAATCTTCCTCTATGCAGACGTGATCCAGCTTCTCCTAGGACTTGTGAATAATGACCAAAAAGGGAATCATTCCTCCAAAATGTATGCTGCTAAATAATATCCCAAATTTGATCCTGAAAAAGGCCTCAATAGAATTTTGTATAGTTTGTGTAATTGAAATGACTAATCACATTAATCCAGGACCTTTAATTGTGTACATATACTAAATGGGGAAACCTACTGAGACACACTTGTTTTTCAGGGTTTGGGCGAGGTCCGTTACTTCTAGGGACGGGCAGTCTTAATGATTCAGCAGACCAAGTCATTTTGAACAAAACCATGCATCCAACTTTGTAGACACCTTTTCAATTCCAGCATGACTGTGCCCCAGTGCACAAAGCAAGTTAGGTAAAGACATGGCTGGATGAATTTGGTGTGGAAGAACTGACGGGCCCCAACAAAGCCCTGACCTCAACCCGATCCAGCACCTTTGGGACGAACTGGAACTGAGACTGAGGACCAGGACGTCTGGTCCAACATCTTTGCTTATTTTCATAAATTCTCTCCAGGATGAATGGGCACAAATTCTCACAGAAATTCCAAAATCTTGTGGAAAGCCTTACAATAAATGTGAAAGCTATTATAGCTGCCAAGCGGGACCAACTGCATATTACACTCTATGTGTTTGAATCCAATGTCATTAAAGTCCCTGTTGGGGTCCTGGTCAGGTGTCCATATAGTGTAGCATATTGTATATTGTACAGAATCAGAAAACTTTTGATCTGCAAAGGCAAGATCAATATAATTCATAGTGTAGGTCAAATTTAAACTCTAAAAAGGCTTAGTACTGAATGTACTATGCTATGTGTGCAAAATATTGTGACTAGTAAGAGAGATAAGCAGTTTCTGAGCATTCCATTCTGACTTTTAGTTTGACATACTGTATTTTATACAGAATCTGTGTGTCTGCGCAATCATAACATAAGCAATTTCCTCTGGGATCAATAAAGTTGTCTGATTCAGATTCTGATTAATCAGAAAATGCTCACAGTCCATTAGTGGCCTGTAACAAAAATCCTATATACTATCCCTGGTCAAGGTAGTCTTATGAGTGCATTCAGCAAGGGCTTTCACAATACACCTTGCACCTCAACTGTAGTCAGTCTGCAGTCTAGGAGTTAAAAGGTCGAAGCAGGTCTGTGCTGCATTATACAGGTCTATGAAAAACATTTTTGGTGGCACAAATTCCATTACTTTTTAGCCTTGTAGCTACAAAGGCATCTGTTAGGTATGCAATGTAGCCCAATTTAGAAAACCTCTTTATACAAGGATGGCCTTGAGAATAAGCCTGCAAAGGTGTAAAATGGAATGAAAAGGTCTCATACAAAAATTAGACCTTCACTTCGCTTAGATAAAGATTTCCATGACATTAGAAGACACAATATCTTATGCTTCTTTATGCCTGCATGAAATCAGGAAATGCACAGAAATCACACCCACCTGCACGCTGTGGACCGAGCGCCACACAGGCGAGGGGGAAGAGACGCATCAGGGCAGGAGAGCAACAGGAGCAAGGAGAAGATGAAAGAGGCTGATGGTATGGAACATCTGTCATTAATTCATGTCATGCTTAGAGTGTCCAAGACACAGTGTGGCCTTGCAGCTGTGCGCAATTTATTTGTTTTGCTTTCTGAGGCGGTGTGGCACCCTGGTGTCCCGGAGATTGACCAGAGGGTCATCTTGAATGACAAATCATTGGTGACCCCTTTCTCCTGTCTGTCTCACCAAACAGTTCCCATTAGCCTGTTGTGACAACAAAATAATGGAAACATTTTTTTTTATTGTTTTTCCCAAGGTTTTCTAAAACACTTATTTAAGAAAAGAGCAATGGAAGTGGAAGAAAACCCAAAGGACTCGTGTCCAGCGTAGTTAAAGCGTACAGTTGAAGAGAAAGAAACTGAAACTGTGAAACGTGCGATAACTGTTGTCATCTCAGGTCATAAATGTGGCCATCCCCAATAATAATTCTTTTTAAAAACACAAGTGACTGAACCTAACAGAAAACAGAACTGCCGCCAACTACTTATTAGTTTGTAGATACTGCATACAGACCACACAGTTATATTAATTGGCATTATAATTTTGTGAGAGAAAGCTATGGAGATATTTCATTATAGATATTTCTCATTTCTAATATATATTTATTTTTTATATATATTTAGCTTATTTATTCAGTATATTTTATTCATTAAACATGTAATATGTAAAAATAATATTTGAACAGTTTAGAGCAGAACATATCTAAAGGATTCAACATATTTTAACAACATTTTTTATGTTTTTTGATGAAACACAAATATATAATTCCAGCACTGAGGGGGTTAATGTGCCCCATTTTAGGATGAAGAGAACTCCTACTTCGAGGAGTGATATTTCATTTCAGTTTGCCAATAGGTTCTCTTCACTTCAGAGGAGCAGCATCACTCCACAGAGGTTATGGTAAGTATAACCCAAAATCTGGTCATTCTCTTGGTTAGACAGTTCAATGTTTCCTTTCAACCCCTTGAATTTCCTGGCTGTTTAAATTCGAAGGCTTATTGTTTTAGAATGCAAGGCAAACTGTATAAATCATTTGAATGAAGAATGGACGCCTGTTCTCATTGGTCCTGGCCACGTGAGGAGTAACAATACTCACTTCTTCTTAATAAACTGACTTAATTTGGTATATAGAGATGACTGGAAATATGCATGAATTGGAGAACCCTTTGTGTAAAGTTGCCTTTATGATTACTCTTACTTACCTTCCTCATAAAAATGTTATTCTCTTAAAGTAACTTAGCTCTGTGCAAAAGTCTCGGCACCCATAAAAATAGTTTAAAACTGCCAATAATGTTTTCACATAATAGAATATATGGAAGTAAACCCAAAGCAAAACTTTTTTTTTTTAGTTATTGTTATGTTGTTTAGATGAATGCAGTTGGAGGAACACAGGTTCTCTTTGCTCTTTGGCCCTTGCATGGATAAATTAAATTCCATCTGCCGGACTTGATTTAATTTAATGAGGAACTGAGAAGTAATTGTATATAATGGGATTTCTTAAGGAGAAATTATGAAATGGTTCCATTAAACACACACAACAAACATGACATTATTGTTTCTTCGTATTTATTATGTTTGTGTTTCTGAACAACTCAGATCTAGGACATTTTTACAGTCCTGTGCAAATAGATACACTGCATAACTGGAAGTTTCTCTCTTTGGACATTTATTATTTGTATGTAATGGGATTCCTTAGGATAACATTTGAAGTGGTTCTGTTAAACACACACAAAACCATGACATTATTGTTTATTCATTTTTAATGTGTTTATGTTTCTGAACAAACAAATCTAGGACATTTTTTACAGTTCTGTGCAAATATATACACTGTATAACGAGCTGTTTCTCGCTTGGGAAAATTTTATTTCAGATCTTATGAGGAGGAAAAGCAAAGGGCCATCTACAAATGAAATCTCAGCAGTCTTCGAAAAAGAAACCAGCAAAGTGTAAAAATAAAGACTGGAATATAAGCACTGACTGTGCCGAGATGACAAATTCAATCTTAGTCAATGAAGTGGAGCTGACTATGGCCACCGGAGGTACGGAGGGATCCTGCTATCGCTGTACTTTACCTTTCGGTGTGGTGCTCCTGGTGATTGGCATTGCGGTTACTGCTGTGGCCTACAGCTTCAATTCCCACGCCTCCACCATCTCCGTCCTGGGGCTGGTGCTGCTCTCTAGCAGCCTCCTGCTGCTCAGCCTCACAGCAGTGTGCTGGAAACTCCGACGGGGCAAAGAAATAGAAATGCGCTCGACAAGTCAGACCACCCTGATGGAGAGCCTCAGAGACAGCTGCAACTGAAATAGATGAAATGGATATTTATAGTTTAAAACACATGTATTAATAGAATAAGACTTTGGGTAGCAGACCAATATTGGTAGTCCCATTCAGATTAACAACAGATGTTCCATTTTTTGACATTCTGGAGAGCCTCAGTTGATTATTAAAAGTTTTCAGGATTACATTAATGTTAAATTCAAATCTGTTGTATTCAGATTAAATCTAATCATTGATAGATAAATAGAGAGCTAGAATGTTTTATTTAAATTACAAGGTCTGCAAAGTATCCACAGTGGTCTCAAAATGTAGTGTTTCCTCAATAGTTTTTGAGCTACAGTGACCAGATTTTTAAAGAACAAAGACCCAGAAATGTTTACCAGCGAGGTGTACTAACCCCGTGGGATGTCCTGATACAAACAGGTAGCATATTAGTAGGGCAGTGGTGTTTCTTGATTGCCTGGAACTGAGCCAGAAAACACATCTGTAAGAACAAATGCACAGATGGCGAGTTCTACATTTTGATGACAGTGCCTGACTGACAGGTGACACACATTTTCAGCACACGAGTATGTGGACTATGTCACCTCATTAGAAGATTTTTATGTTTAATGTGCTTTGGTTTTCATTTGGTGATATAGATTCAGTTGTTGATATACAGGTAATAAACTGTGATATGTGTTTTAAGTTTTTGACGAGGTAGTATTGAGGCATAGTATTGCATGGTATAAAATGCATCAATGTAGCTTTCAATATAGAAAATAAACACACACAGGGTCTAGGTGGATTAATCTCGTAGAAACACAAATTTGTGGGGGGTATTTTTCATTGGGAACTAATATTTCTGTATCCAGTTTTACTCACATCTGTTCGGAATGGGTCAATACACTGGTCCACTTTATTGACATCTCTGTATATCCTCAAATATTTAATCTGGCACCTTGCAATCACAGTGTGCGTCAGATCTATGAAAGTTTGGGCAAGTGTGTCTGCTGCCCTGCTCTTCAAATTAAGCTGTAATGGACTAAAATGTACTAAAATGGACAAATCCAGATTAAAGAAACAACTTTGCTCTTTTGGACTTTGCGTGTCCACTAAATGTCCTCTAACCTCTTCAAATCATTTTACTTGGTAAGTCTCATTAATGACTTTAACACCAGCTGGTTTTGCACTGTAAAGCTCAGCTGTTCTTTATAAACCCATTGCAAATAAAAAATATTTAGGAAAAGGTGACTTATCTGAGCAAGTGCCCAGCTTTTACATAGGATTTGAACCACTTTGACAATATAAACTCTAAAAACACTGCCTGTCAAATCAAATATGATTTACCCTAAATTATATTTGTGTACAAGAATATTTAATTAATCACAATGAATCAAATATACATTTTTGAAAACTTGATTAAGCTTAAATTGATTTTTAATTGATGAAAATTGTTTCCATCTCTCCCATAAGGTCACATTTTGGTACTGGCAAATAAAAGCCGTAACGATGCAGCAGGTTCCTCGTCAGTTTACCTATATTTTCCTGGCAGGTTATAAGTACTGTTTCTAAATAATATTATGCTGCTTCTCAAAATGTCCAAACCTGCAGCATGAATTCCTTTCAGCCTTTTATGTCATCACTGCCCATTACTAATGACATAACTAATGAGTCACTTACTGCCCACTAATCACCCAAATCCCAGCGAGACATGTTCTTGGAAAAATGACAAGAACGAGATGGGGTGGTGAAAGTTCTGTTTCATCCATCTTTACCTCTGCACCATAATTTGACCAAATTCATCCTGCAATGTGCAGTTGGCAAAATTAAAATGGTAGCTTAAGTTATTAAACTGAGCAGCTTTTAATCATTGGCTACAGGAATTCAAGGTTGGAGGAGTAGCGGGAGGGATTAAAGTCTTTGAACTGCAAAGCTACATATCCACTCTGATCTGCGGCAAGGGCCCCGCTGCTGCTCTCTGGGATATCGCACTGATTGCTGCGCGGCGGCACAGGAGCCAGGCGGGAGTCCATGGTGCCCACGTTTCTCTCGGAGTGCGGCGCGAGGGATGAAGCTTCACCATGGGTCTTATGGAGTTTTACCTGGAGATTGATCCAGTCACCCTGAACCTCATCATCCTCATCGCCAGCTACGTCATCCTTCTCCTGGTCTTCCTCATCTCCTGCATCCTCTACGACTGCCGTGGCAAGGACCCCTCCAAGGAGTATGTTTCAGAGCCTCCAGCACCACAGCAGCAGTCTCCTATCCGGCTTGTGGTGATGCAGAATTCTCCGGCATCATCCCGCTACAATGAGCAGAACAACACAGCTGCCACCAACTATGTGCCACCCACCCCAGACCTGCGGGAGAAGAGAAGCACGCTGGTCTGAAAGGCCGGTGTATCTAATGGATAGGGCAAACTGCTGCTGAAATTCTTCTGTTTTTTTTTTCTTCTCCTTTTTACTTTCTGCCTTGGGCAAAATTAACCTATTTGGACCAAGCTGGAAAGGTAAGCCAGTGTCAAGCCCTTGAATTAAACATTCATGCAAATGACCTGTGATGTATTCAGAGATTGATAGAAGATCTACTTAATGCAGAAAGCACTCTGATATTTAAACATATTTTGAACTTAAACCCATTTATGCATAATAAATTACTGCGGGTGACGGTGAAGTATTTAGTTCTGGCCTACTATAAAAATTCTCTTTGCAAATGTGTGGGGAGGTTTTGGCTGCACTATGTGACCTTTTTCAGAGACAATATTAGAGAACTGTATTTTGCAAAATGTATGACATGGGGTTATGTGAATTTGCAGCTTTTGTTTGTCATTATCGTGGAAGAGAGCATTTAGAGCTGGGGGATTATCTCCAACTGCATCATGTCTACATCACTGTTGCATCAGCTCCCAGCTCTGGGCTCATTAACCACACATAACCGGAGTCCTTTTTAGCCTTTTTACGATTTTGTAAATATAAAATTGCTTCTATCTCTCACATTAGGTCACAAGTTCTGGCACATATAAGCGGTCATTAATAGACTCATGATGTTTATCGCAGCAGGATCCTCTTTAGTTTTCCCACATTTTCCTTGCGCATTATAAGCACTGCTTATAAATGATATTTCTGATATGAGATATGGCCCATAACCCTTAAATCAAGCTGTGAACCTGAATCTAGTAATATTATTTTTAAATAACTAAATCTATCAGTTTACTTTTGAAACGATTCAGAGTTTAATGTTTTATTTAAACAAAGCAGAATCACACACGACTCCACTTCTTCATTCAGTTGCTCGTCAAAGAGCATGTGTGTTTTGACTTTGCAGGAATGAAAACCTGCAGTCACACTGGTCCTCTGTACATCCTTGCTTTAAACTTTTGAGGAGTAAGATCCCAAATATGTGATTAAAATATTAAAAGAGAGATCAGTGTGATGGTGCATTAGTCCTAAGGGACTTTTCGACCAGAAAGTATGCCGTCTAAACCAAACATCAATCAAGCTAACAATAAAACTGGAATTTTTAAAAAGAATTCCTCAAATTACTTCTCCTTCAAGAATGATATGCAGTTAAAGAGGTCCTTTCCTTGATTTCTTCTCTGATGCTGCTTTAGTGAATGGTTAAATGAACAAATGAATGAATGTACTCATTATATTCAGTTTGAAAGAGTGAGATATGCTTCAGTCTATGTACTGCAGAGCATGGCAATAAAACCCATCACGCAGACTAAAATCCAGTAGTCAAATCTGATTCAATAATATCTCCTACCCCATGTCCATATATGTCTTTCTGGTCTTGCACCTGCGAGCTTTAAAAGATTTCGAAATAATAAATCTACTATGAAAAATCAAATGGTGTAGTGTAGGTTATCATTCAGTCACAGGCTTACATATTTTGCGGTTGTAGCAGTGCAATATGATGAATGCCTTTTATTGTCATTATACATTTTGACACATACAATGAGATGAAAATATTTCAGGTACATGTAGAGCAAATAGAAAAGTACAAGTTCATAGCTTTGTGTTGTTTTTCTGGAACTGTTAAAATGCAAAAAAATACTATATGCTTGAACTAAATTGTCATTTCCATGGTGACTCAATACAAGGTAAAAATGAATAATAGTAAATAGTGTCAACTTCAACAGTAAAATCAATGACACAAGAACAGACAGACACAATCAACAGACACAATCAGATTCTTAAAGATGATTATATTAATGTTCCTTGAACCCAATCAAAGAGAAGAAAGGACAGGTGTGATCAAGTCAATCAAACAGCTTAAGGGTTGAAGTATGTCCTTATTCTGCCTCTCCAGGTTCCTTGATTCATTTAATGTTGTTTACCCCATATAGCAGCTTTCACAGCTTGGGTTCCTCCACGTTTCACATTGTTTTAGCAAAATTATAAAGTAGTGCCAGTAGACCACAGGCTGATAAAAAAAAATTACGAGGGAAAGAACTGTTGCTAGTTAAAGTCCTTAAAATAATTTTTTTAAGGTTATGTTAAAATGCAGATCCAAATTGAAAGGGAAAATATCAAGCAGCAAATAAATACATTAAAGTGAAACATTTTAGATAAATGTAATAATAGCGTGATCTGGTCAGACTCCAGAGCACTAAAGTAGAGCGCTGTCTTATTTGAATCCTTTCCAGCAAACTCAATAAACAAGTGTGATATTGCCATAACTATCACATTACACTGTATGATCCCACACACTGCCTTTGACCACCAGCAAGACATTCAACACATCTCTTCCTGTGTGGGGGCCACAACTCGGGTTTTGTGACTGTAGTGGGTTTTTTTACTAGAGAAGATACTAGCCAAGAAAAAGAGTGAAATCTTGAAATGTATGAGGTTTGTTATGAGTACCATATTCATTACAAACCTCATACATTTGGAGATTTTGCACTTTTTCTTGGACCACTGTTGAGTCCATTTTGTTCAATTTTAATTAAAAGAAGTTCTGCTTGTAAAACTACAATTGTTTGAAAATATAAAGACATTTTTAATGTAAATCTAATGTCAATGTGATGTAAATGTAGGCATTAATTCATTCTCCTGACTCCTTAAGTAAGTACTCATTTTCAAGCATACTTCAGTTGTGAACTAATCATCCCAGTACTCATGTATGATAATGGAATACAATTCAATTAAGTGCTTTCCAGCCATGGAAGAAGCTAGAGTTAGACATTTAAGACCTTCACACTAAAAGCTCTGCTTATAGTGGCTAAGATCAGCAATAACAACCTCAGTTACGTAACTGTGGCACAGCGTTTCAAATCCTGCCACCCTGAATGTAAGCGGACCAGCACAGTCTAATGACAAACTGTACTTTCTAACACGATACTCAAATACTCATCTTTTCTTTTTTCCAGGGCACCACCCCCTAATCCAGGTTGCACAGTAAGAATGAGTTCCCATCACAGGAATGGAAGCAGTGTAGCGTCTGGACTCATGGATTAAGAAGACCTCCTGGCTTTTGTGGGACTGTGATTTCCCAGCAAGAGCCTAAAGAGTGCAAGAGACTGACTCTCTGAATTTGCCAATAAATCTATAGCTTTTGATACATATCAAGATATTATTTTAATGCACATTTCCCTGCTGTCCATGGGTTTAAAGATTAGTGCAGCAAACCGCTGTTTACAGTGAGCTCTATTGTTTATCTGAAGTGGGAGTTGAACAGCACAGAGCATTGTTGCAATGAATCCAAGGAATCTCACACTCCATCAACATCTTCACACGTCTAACGAAAGGAATGTGTGTGTGAGATGTTCCTAAACAGAGCCCAATGGCCCAAAAGCATGACTGTGTTACAGAGTACCCAGAGTGACTGCTGTCCTTTCTTTAACCTCTTATGTGCAGTGATGTTGGGAGACCGACTTGAGCACTTCTTGATGCCCCCTGTTTCTCGCGTTTTGCAAATTAGACTGCATTTGCAAGCCAACCATAAGAGCTACCTTCTTAAAGACTGGGAAATAAATGATGGTGAATAATATATTATATTACATGTACATAATTAAATAGATTAGACAGATGTAAAATAATCGCTAAACAATCAAAACGATGCAATGAATACTTGTAAGCTGAACTTGAAAAGGAGAAATAAAATCTCTTCTTGGAATTTTTCGTCAGTCTGTTTTTATGTATGTGAAAGACACACATGTGCTGCAAGTGCTAATGTTATTACATTTAGTTAACTACTAATGATTATATTATTTTAGCTGCTTGTTTCATCTACTTCATTTGGTAGGTAACTGCAAATAGTGCTTTCCTCCAAAAATACAAAAGAACATTCACTGGAACTGTTGTGTAAATAGTAGGAGATGGTGTTAATATTGGGACATTCATTTCAATGCAAGATCAGGAAAGGCTAAAATAATGTAATCCCATATAAACATGTTCAGTAGAGCCTGCTGTCCTGCAAATACAAATAACAATGTAGATTCTTTATGTAGACTGTAATGAGTTCACAAGTGAGAAAGAAGTGCAGGAGAGAGTGTCTTCTTCCTTTTAACACAATTCATATACACCTAAAACAAACCCAACTCCAACTGGAAATATCTCTCTAGTTATTATATACTGCACAGTTTTCTGTCTTGCTGCTGCTATTAGTTGCACAAGTATTATTTATATCTGTCTTCCATTCTGCATTAAAACACAATGAATGGCTGCTATAATCTGTCCCTTTACTGTGTAATGACAGATATGTATTTACTGTAATAATTTAGACACTGACTTGGCTAAGTTTTGCTCTGTTGTTTTATTTCTCTTGTGTATTTCTTGCACTCTGTCGCTTTCTCTCTTTGTGCTCTGTGTATTTTGTCCGGTCTGCACATGTGTAGTCTTGCAATGTTTCAGGTTTTGTTCTCTTGTCGCTTCATGGTCCTGGAGGAACATAATTTAACTTCACTGTGTACTGTGTATGTAGCTGAGATGACAATACTCGACTTGACTTGACTTTATATTGATCAAGAGGTGGTAGGGCGGAGCTAAAAGCACTATGGACCAATCAGGAGCGGAGGATCCAGTATGGAACATATTTGTGCAGACATGAACTGCTATTTCTCAGTATATCGGTATTTCCTGGTACATGGAAACATGGAAAGCCAAAATAAGGTTGAGCATGTGTTACATTTCCTTTACTCTGTTTACAGACACTCCTGTCTATGTTTATCCATGTGACTAAGAGCAATAACTAGTGATGGTACTCCTGTGGAAATGACTCAGTCAGGGGTGTGTGGGCATGTTGGAGAAGCGTGACAGACTGGGAGAGATGATGAGGGGCACATGGAGTGCGGGTGTGTTGGAGTGTAAGTGAGAGAGAGCGGCACTGAGGCTTTGCTGTCGCTGCTCTCTCCCTCTGTGGCTCAGCAGTCAGGCTGGGAGCGGCCTGGGATTAACAGCAGATCCCAATCTGCTCCCTCTGCATTTGCAAATGGCTTTATATAACCCCAAGTCTATTTGATAAATGCCACAGAAATCCCTGCAGGAAGTCATCTGCGCTTGTGTATGGGGTAAGAGGTCGCTCAGGCCACACCCAGAGGAAGACTGCGCAGATAAACACGCATGATGGCCACGCCACACATGTCACAGCAGCTCAGAGAGACCTCCTCACTGCGGCCGCCAGCGTGAACCGAGATTTAGAGGGAAAGAGTGACGGGGGGGAGGGAGCAGAAGATGAAAGGGGAGAAAGAATGCGAGTGAGGATATTTCTGAATTTAGGCCATTACCCACTGTATGGATAGACTGTGAGGAGCAGGGTGGGGGTGTGGGATATTCACCAGAAGAGAACACTTGCCCAGAACCACTGCTGAGTAATTTAGTGATAAGGAATTGTGAAGAAAGGATGAGCAGCTGAATAGTTACCAGTCAAATTTCAACAGTCTTGGGTTCTAATGTAATGTACAGCTATATCTTGTCAATGTCTATTTTTTATAACTTTCTAAGTGAAGACCAAAACCGTATTTGCTCCTAATTTTAATCCATGTAAAGGTTTTTTTTGTTGGTCCATTTATCATAAACATTCCACTCAAGACAGAAGGACAAAAATACAAATAAAAAAACATGCACTATACTTTATTAAGTACATAAAATCTTTATTGGAAAAAATATTTTCCAAATCAGTAGTATGGCCCGCAAGCATAAGTATTGTTATCCTGTTTGTCTACTAATAAAGTTTATATAATTATAGTATATTGGTAACACATAATGTAAATGTGAAGTGATTTATAAGCAGTTGCTTTTTTCAGTTTCTGTTTGAGAAGAGATTATTCACTTCTAAATCAAGGACACTGGAGATACTGATGCTTGTAGCTGGCAGGGATGATGACGGTGATAAGTGTGATGACGACAATGATGAGGATGATGATGATGATGTTGATGACGATGATGATAGATTGGATCAAATAAGGGAGGGAAGGAGGGAGGGCTGTTATGTAGAAGCTGATGATGAACCAGTGATGGCACTGGTGGACAAGGCAGTTTAATTCCCTTTGATCAGGAAAAAGTACAATTTTGTAGGAAGGATGCCCTCTAGTGGTATGTCAAAGCCATGAGCTCCAACGCAATACTTCATTCATGTGTAATATTTCTCACGCAACATGTGCAATATTTCTGTTGCATTATTTCGGTGTGTAACATGCAATTTTCTTGTGCAAAATTATTGTGGTGTTTCAGTCAATCTCTGCTGCTCCTATGCGTCTGTTTATACACTCTCACACACACACACACATATATGTATATATATTTACTATACATTTAAAACCCTTTTAAATGATTGACATTTTTGGTAATTTTGATGTTCTTTTCCAGAGCAATATTACTAAACATACTCAATAAAATTATGAATGAATAAATGAATGTAGAATATCATTCTACAGTTAACAGTGATGTTCCGTTCAGTGTATTCTTGATGAAATCCAGTATTACTGTAGTTCCATCAGAAACCTGGTTTGACTTGATCAGTCCTTCATTAAATGAAATCAGGAGCTGCTGATGGAGTTTCACAATCCAAACAACGGCTGGAGGAACTGAGGAGGAATCTGGAACCGAACCT
>JBBMFX010000101.1:32382858-32397270 GCA_037832545.1 Rhabdalestes septentrionalis | reverse complement strand
ACGCCACTGGAGGTGTGTGTATGTGTGTGTGTGTGTGTGTGTGTGTGTGTATTGGGCGTGTGATTAAATATCTTTTTGGAGGAACAAAGCTCCACACACGAATTATGCTATTATGGGATCATGTGAACATCAGAGGGCAATTACTGGACAAATCATTCTAATTAAAGATCAAAATTAAACATCATGTTGACATGATTGAAAAACACCGCGCCTTCGGATGCTGACAGCTAGAAATAATCAAATTAAAGGATTTATAGTAACACTGACATAAGAAAACTCCTGAAGTCAGCATTCCTTAATACATCTCTACCAGAGAGTGACCAGTCTGATTGTCGAACTGGTGCATCTTTAAATAAGTGTGAGAATGATACACATTATTTTGTTAATCCTTTTATTGCCGCTGTGGAAACAAAATCGTATCATTCCTTTTGAACATAATTTGAAAATTGCAGATGCTGTTTGTGCTCTATCGAAATGTTATGAAAAATAAACCAGTAGAAATGGGTTCTATTCAAAAGGTTTTCTCTTCTCCTGTAAAGGGACTTTTTGGACAGTTTTTGTAAAGTTTTTGTTCCAACAGCAACGATATGTTAAGCGTGCTACATTCTATTCTCCCTGTGAGGATAAAAGGCCTTTTAAAAACACTGTAGCTGAGCTCACTGGATTCATGGCTGGCGGTTCGGTTATTTGAACATATCGTGATTGCAAATGTCATCATAAAACCTGTAACAATGTATAGCTTTTAAGACAGACGATACAAGGCATTTTATTTTATCCAAAGGTAGAATAAGATGCTACAATGAGTCATATGTACAATAAGAAAGAAACTTTCCTGGTGGCATCCAACAACTTTGATAGAATGTATGAAAAAATAAAAAGAAAAATGGACAAGAAATAAAGGGTTTCTGTACATTACTATACACTAAGTGTGTACTCTGCCTTCTAAAGTGCCAGGGACAGACTGAGGTGAAGGGTGGCTTGAGCAGACACCGAATGGATCTTATCCCATTCCATTGTCCTTCAAAACTGCACAAGCCTGATGGCCTCCAGGGGCCACGTCCTCACAGGGGGCCGTGCTGGGCTTCATACTTGGATAGAACATTTTTGCAGCACCCCAGCTCTTTCCGCAGCTCGGCCACTTCCTGCCGGAGAGCAAAGTTCTCCTTCTCCAGGAAGCCGGCCCTGATGGCAATCTGGTTCTCCTTCAGGCGCCGGGCGTCTCGCGACCTCTTGGCAGCCACGTTGTTCTTTCTGCGCCGTGCCCAGTACTTTTCATCCTGCTCGAAATATGCAGAATAATAAGAACAGGAGGGAAGGGTCAAGTACGCCCATTTATGTTCTGCTAGGGTTTCCTTATCATGCACTTCTAGATAAGGAGATAGTGGCCTTACCGGGTATTTAAGGGTACTAGTGTAGAGAGAGGACACTAGTCTGAACAGAAAACGAGTGACAATTACAAAAGCTAAACATCCTCATTATAATCAACAAAGCAGCTCATGAGCTTTTAAAAACTTCTTTAAAAAAATTATGCATAGGTCCTAGGACTTGGCCCACACTTTGTTTATATTTGGACTTGAACAGAGACTTGATGTTTCCAGTTAATACATCCTGAAGGCTCTTTGAGAATTTGAGCCCTCGCTTGCTGTTAAGACAGTCTTAGTTTCAGTTATCAGCAAGAACAGCAAAAACATGGTGTCATTTGATATTAACCACTTCTTGTTCATAGTTCTTTGAAACAGGCAGAGGAACATTTTATAATAACTGGGATTTAATAAAAGGCATTCTTCTGCATACTGCCTTGCCTTGTTTGTCAACTCTTGGCATAAAATGAATGGAAAAACATGCTTACACAGAATTTAATTAAATTGTAAATGTAATATAGATGTAACTCACTACGTAATTACATGTGAATAGCACAGCAAAACAAATGCAAATTTTGAGAAAAGTGATGGTGCCCTCTTTTGATTTAAGCACCCAGTTTTATAGGGCAATTAGACCCTCGGTGGTTTCAAGCTTAATTCGCTTTATTCATATTAGTTAATTGTGGAAGCATTTTTGTATACATTCATCTCCTAGCAACACATATACTAAAAACACATCTGACACATATTCAGATCAGCCGTATTACTGTGCCTATATCTCTTCTTGTTCTTTATCTCAAGAGCAATAATATTCTTGTATGTGATCATCAAATGCTATTTTATAGCATAGATCTTCTTGGTATCTCAGCAGTTTTTATATTATACTGTTTAAGTTATTTTGTTGACTAGGCAAATAATATATTATAAAACACACTATTAACACCCAAAGAGGTCATCTCCAAAATAAACAATATTGAGCTACTGTCAAAGGGCTCTTTTACTTTGGGTTTTTAATGAGACACTTGGTATTACGGAATTATCCATCCGTGTGGTGACAGGTTTTCTCATGAAGGCATGGCTGTGAAATCAGCTTTGAGCAATTTATTACTCGGCAAATCCTTGCATAGATCCACTTTTATTTGAACAAATTAAAAAGGCAAATCCTTTAATCCCAACCACAGCAAAACTAGTGAGATACCAGGAACACACGGGATCACATGGGCCTGGCCATCCAAAGATGAATGAATGGACGACTGGGCTTAAGCCTCTTAGCCACAACCTGCGGCATCTCTAGCCAGTGGCAAAAGATGCAAATGGTCAGACACAAGCGCCACAGAAAGTGTCTTAGGGAATAGGTCAAAGAGCCCTCTCTGTCATACACACAATGCCCAACACACACATAGACACCAAGTTACCTTCAGGTCTTCGGGAATGAAGACTTTGCGTGCCTTCTTGATCATGGGTTGAGGTTTGAGCTCTTCCTCTGAGAACTTGTGCTTGCGAGGGTCAAAGGCCTCCTGCCCAGGAACACTGGACAAGGCCAGGTCTGATGGGTCAGGCTCATAGCCCACGGGCACTTGGATGGACTCTGGGTCAACGGGACTTGGAGTGTTGCGTGCTGGAGGCATCACTATATAGAAAAGAAGTACATCAGGATCAGTCTAGGATTAAATCACATGAAATTACATTTAAGGCATTTAGCAGATGCTTTGCAACTTCCATTCCCAGGCGACAGGGGGCAGTCTCCCTTGGGCAGCTTGTGGTTGGGGAATCCAGTGGTGGTATGCTGAGGGTGAGAATCAAACCCATGTCCTCTTGGTGCAGAGACAAGTATCCTAATAGCCCACCATCACCCTTTAGAATTTAAAATGTCTTTACAATTAAGCAGATAACAGGCTTACGATGTAATATCCAAAATTATCCACTAAGTGGCGCCCAAGCCATTGATGCCAACACCACTGCCATTTCCAGCAGAGCCAAATGGGCTTCTCCGGAAAAAAAAAGTGAAGAACTGATTCCCAGACCACATACTGCACTACTATACATACACTACACAAATTAGTGATATACTATTTTAGTCGTTTGTGGGTCTGGACACAGTGAATGTATGTTCAGCATTATCGAAACACAGAGACAAATTTCAAAGAACCTTTTCTTATTTAACATCATTATTATACAAACAATATTATGTGCTGGTCATGTGAAGCTAATTTTTCATTGTACATTATGGTCTCTGAAAAATGCTTGTTCTAATGAAGACGTAATGAATCCCGCAAATACTAATTTTCTTCAACTAATAGCCTTTCTAATGAATAGTGTGTGATGGTCTTTATTTAAGACCCAAGGCCATTTTACAACGTCAAATGACAGCAACCAAATAAACATGTCACGCCATTTGATGTCACATGAGAAATGTAGCTCTTAAACCTAGCCGGGATTTGTATGTTTTTCAGGCTTCCGTGGCTTATTTAGTATTTTTGAGGATCACAAACTTAGATCCCTCAAACATCTCATACACATCCAAGGCCGTTTAAAAGGGTCTTTTTCCCACCCATTTTCTGGCAAGCCTCTTTCTGTCCTATAGCTAGGATTAGGCAATAGCAGATCCTCACAGACAGTCTATCAACCAATGAGAGCACCAGAAGGGAGGGTTGAGGGTTGTTGGAAACAGGTGGAAAAAAACCCGCAATGTACCTCGTTGCCTAAACGTGACTGGTGACAAGCCCGGCTGCTTTAGACTGCTGATCAAATCTAGACCAGACAGACAGCAACACAGGGTCATTTGATTATTTCTGAAACTGTGAGACATCTGAGAATTCTGAAAGGACATGCTCATACCAAATGATTTCAAATGGTATTACAAAAAGACCACTGATAACGGTCACATGTAAAGTATTGAGGCCTGTCACGTTTTTAGACATGCTGAGCCAACAGCACCCTGGCCTGGCCGCTCCATGCAGAGATACACGTGCACAATGGAACTGTCTTCAACTGGGCATGGTTATGGCACTTGGGTGTTGTATTACCATATTTTTTTTGTTCAGAAGTGCTAAAAAGTTCATATTTTACATTTTTCTTGCACTCTATTTCTTTTGGGTCCACTTACCACATTTGTTACGATTTATTTACCAGAAAGGCTGTCCTTATTCATTTCTACACAATCATTTTCGACCTATTTTTATACTTAAAAAACAAACTTTTTTATTGTCCCTTTAAGACATAAATGAAAATATGTAAATATGCTCTACTCTGATTGGCTGCCCTGTATTGAGCCTCTTTCAAAAAGCAGTCTGGCTTAAAACACTTCTTATATCTTCACCATGCATGGGAGAAGCGTAACTGCAACAGGTGGTATAGCTGAAGTGTGTGTATATACATATATGTATATTTATATTTAACACATGTATATGTTCATTTTTGTGACATGGTGAATTCAAAACATGCTGTTTTTTTCCGGCTAAAATGACATATACTGCCCATATTGATTCAGAAGTAAATGATTCGTTTTGCACTTAACCAGTGTTTAACAGTGCTTTAGTGTTTGGTTTTCCATGATTTTGGCCCTTTAAATGACAGCAGTAAACTCAGTTTTGTGAGCAGTGCTTTGTTAGTAGTAAACTTCTTTACAAGATGGCAGGACCATAATCCAGCTAACAAACGAAGTCTTATTTCCTGCCCTTCATCAAATGGGAGGCTTTACTTAGAGTCTAAATCAGATGTGTTAGCAAGACCCTTACTCTCAATTTCACTGCTTTAAATGCACTGTGGAGACACCTACTGCATTTTTACTGAGTAAATGCATGTGGAGGATACAGGTTCGATTCCCTAAACAGTCTGACATAAATCTGCCAAAGAACTCAGTGAACTTTACTTCCTCTGCTGTTGGACGTGTCGTGTTAAGACATGTGGCCAGAACGTTTCTAAGTCTAAACTTAATTTGGATTAATCAGATGTTGGCTTAGAAAATTACAAATTAAAAACAGAACTGTAATTTAATTCTTTCTGATAAGCAACCCATATTATTAAAGCGTATGTGAAATGGCCTTTTTCCATTCTAACAGACTGATCGATCGATAGATAGATAGAAGCCTATTCAGTTTACTGCCAAGGTAGATTTACCTGGTCTGCCAGGGGTCTGCATACAGGTCTGGGGGATCATGCCTGTGTGGATGGAGGTGTTGGCTCTGCTGCTGAGGTCCATGACTGACACTGAGGCCTGCTGAAGGCAAGGCTGCTGCGGCTGGTGGTGGTGGCTTTGGTCGTGCGGCAGTGGACTGGAAGGGATGCCATTTTCAGAGAGGAACTCTTCAAGGTTCATGTACTCCAGCTGGAAATTATCCCCATCGTAAGGCAGCGTTTTATCCCAAAGCGTCGGCCCCAGGAAAGCAGACTGTGGCACGTTCCTGTCTTCCTCTAACTTTTTCTCCTTCTCACGTTCTTTGCCAAAAACTGAAAGGCAAGTCAACATTATGGGAATGTAAAAATGACTGCTTCACTTGTAGCCAAAGGTGAATGGTTAGAATAATGATTAGAACATATTTTCATAAAGACTGCACTAATACTGGGCCTGTGATAATATAGTAAATATTATAATGATGTGACATGGTTGTTGTTTTTTTTGCGTAAGGCTGTGCGTGCAAATATCTCAGCCTCGTAGTGATAACTCAGGGTGGACCCAGATGTGAGAAAGTCAAAGTCCACTTGGTCTCTTGTCAACAGGGTAAAGTAATTGAAAATCAGTGAGTGTTGCGAACAAAACTGCTTGTTTAATGCAACTACACATGCAGAAATGAAGCAGCTCACATGTGTGCGACAAAACGTGGTGTGTGAGAGGCTGACAGCTGACAGTCTTTATGAGTGGAGGTGAGTAAGGACCAGGCTTACCGTCGTCGTGGTGAAGAGGCAGCTTCATTGGGTTCTCCAGCAGAGACTTCAGAACTCCGTGAGTTTGCGGAGGTAGGAAAGTTGGGTTCATCGTGAGAGGTCTTGACATGTCCAGGTCTTGCACAAAAAAGAGAGAAAACTAAAACAACCCAGATAAAGTGTAAAACCCAGATAAAGAGATAAAGTGTGTGCTGGACCACACTGCAAATGTCACCGCAATGAACAACAAGTCCTCAGTAGTGCTCTTCAAACGACCACTGAGACCTGAGGCGTGTGTGTGTGTATGAGAGAGAGAGAGATTGTCGACTGGACCGAGATGATCAATTCCATGTGCAAAGGCTGAAGCTCGTGACGTCAAACCTCCAGAGGCTGGACCGGCTGGACTGACTTCCCACAGACTGACAGCAGACAAAAGCAAATCACACACAAAAAAAACAAAGAGAAAGAGAGAAAGCGCCTCGCAGATTTTCGTAACATTTGAGGGAAATTTGGTCGATGTTTTATTGACGGAAACTGTGGCTCGAGAAACTTTCCAAAGCCCTTTAAAAAACTAGGAATAAACAACAAAAACAGAAAACAGGAAGAATACCGGTGTATATTCTAAAGACAGTACAGAAGAGAAAAAACGGAAACGGGGAAGAATATCAGTGTATATTTTAAAGACGGGACAGAAGAGGAAAAAAAACAAAAAGAGGAAGAATATCGGTGTATTTTCTAAAGCCATGACAGGGGAGAAAATAACAGAAAAGAAGAAGAATATCGGTGTGTATTCTAAACACAGGACAGAAAAAAAAAACAAAAAGAGGAAGAATATCGGTGTGTATTCTGAATGTACAAGTGTGTACATAGACGTGCTGCCCATTTTCTTCTTCACACACACACTCTAGTATACATATGTTTTCAGACGCAATGACTTTACTACATCTTTTCGTTATTAATTTTATTGTGAAATATAAAAATAGCGAGCAGAAACATTTTTCCACAAGTATATGTATGTGAGTGTGTATGATTGTTGTATGTGTTTTGTATGTGTATATGTATGCGTGTGTTTTGTGTACGTGGGTGTGTGTCAGTCTCTACTCCTTACACTGCTTTCAGCAACACACGCTGAAGTGGGCGGCCAGAATGGGGGATCACGTGACCAGAGCGCTTGACCCAGTTTTGTCCAATTAGCGTCGAGCTCTCTGGAAGGGCAGGCTCTCACCGGTCACGTTGAATCTCACGCAGCCTAAGTTCTCCTGAAGAGAGGAGAGGCTTTACAAATCAGCCTCAGTGTGTTTTTCTCTATTCTTTCTTTTTTATGAAGCCACTGTCTCTATACCTTTATACATATACCTACATATATATGTATATATGTGTCATAGAGCTTTATTCTGTTGCGTTTTTTTGCTGCTCTGCCTTTTGTACTGTCCATTTTACAGAAATGTTCCACTTGTGGGACTAATAAAGTCTTATCTTATTATTATTACCCTAGGTGTAAGTGTTACCTCTGGGGCAGCTGATTGCCTGGTTGTTAGGGAGTTACTCCTGGAATTTTGTGTAAAGTTTTCAATTGTAACACGTTAACAAACCACAAAACATCACACTGTTAACAGCACAAAGTAGTTCTCTGCATTGAACCCATTCACCAGAGATGGTGTGGAGATGGTATTTAGCTCAAAGCTACCTCAATGGTGCCACTAGCAGTCCTGGGATTCAAACCCACAACCTTCTGATTGCAGAGCCAACTCCTTAACCTCTAGGTTACCAGCTGCCAAATTGGAGGGTTGTGATTTCAAATCCCAGGACCCTTGAGCAAGGTACCGTCCCCACACATTGCTCCGCTGGTGGCTGAACACTGCTTCTCCAGGTGAAGAAAAAATAATGTCACTTTGTTCACATTCTGCTTCAAGATGATTTTGATAATTTATTTTTCAGGTACCCTACATTTGTCAGTATTGTGAAACGTATTTATGTTTCCTCTCCTACACAACCAGTCACTAAAGTGCTCCCTGCTGAAAGTAGGCCACGAGTGGCCACTGCTCCTCTAGTGCGGAGCGCGACCGACCACATGTTGCTGCATGTGTCTGAAAAATTGGAAACAGATTGCAGTCCGGGGTTGTTTACCAGCGCATCCTTGACATCTTTTATCTTCTTTGACATCGCACTTTTAAAAACAATGGCAGTTCATTCGGCACGGTGCCGTGTTATCTATTGCTGTGCCTTTAAAGTCCATAAGGCTGCAAGATTAATCCGTCCATGCTTTTTAACAGACAGTAGACTCATCCACAAACAAGACAAGTCTAATCCTCGATCAGGTTAGGAGGTTTCAGTACGCCTTCAAGGAACAAATGTATACATACAGTGTCTAGTATGGTGGATAGTTTCTAGAGATGTGGTACTATTATTATACATTGTGATATATTCTTGTATGATGTTTGATGTATTAATATTTTTTGCAACAGCTGAACTAAATACAATCCAACCAGAAAATGAAAGCAGTTCATGAATATAAAAGAAGTACAAAATCTTAATTATTAAAAAAATAAAGACATTTTAATTATAACAGATGGTTCGATCCTCTGATAAAACAAGTGTCTAAATACTACTTAATAAAGTGCTCCTTTTTTCTTATTTTTTAAACCAAGCTGTTTTGTAATAAGAAGTTAATTTATTCATTAAATTCTTTCACCAACTTAATATCTTTTGAAATGCTGGCTTTGGATGAAAAAATTTCAATAAAACCAGAGAATAATTATCCAGCATGACTCAAAGAGGACCCTGGGAAATAACAATGCATGATACCTCACCGGAATGACATTATTCAATCATTTTATTTAAATCTTTCTATTTTCCATAGAGCCACTTTGTGGAAAGACAACCTGTATTTCTGTGTGAGAGGGATGGCCAGGCAAGTATTTGTGTGGTTTGTGTAATTTAAATTTCCTGGAAGCAGATATATTTAACAACACATGCTTGGGAGAAATAGAGAGAGAGAGAGAGAAAAAAAAAATCAATACTCCTTGCCTTGGGCACAAAGCCGTGTACACCAAGCTCTGAAATGGTTTTCTTGATATTGCCACAATACGGGAAATCTTAACAACAATGACAATAAAAAATCTGAGATGGAAATATGTTTGAAAACAGAACTTTATTAAGCTACCACAAAAAAGTCAGAAAACATTCCCAGATCCAACAGGGAAAACATCGAATCAATAATCTATATGTTCCACTAGAAATCTAAGTTTTTAGGCAGAGCTTTAAATAATAAAAGCGTAAAGCAAACCTGCAAATAGCAAAGCAAACCTGCGAAGACAAGAAAAGTTCAGAAAATATGCACATAAGGCTTAGGGTACAACATTGAAAAATCACATGTCTACTGGAAATGCAGACAACTAAAACCCCACATGTAGCAGCAGACAGTGCGTACATGTGTGCTATTCCTTTTAACAGTTATAAACTCCACAAAGGTTTACAACAGTTGTAGTTATATTGCTTTATTGCATCGACAATGTCAGAGTGCACAAAAATGAAACATGAATGCACAATTACGCCTCACTAACACACCATAGTGGACAGTAGGACATGTTCCATTCAACCGTAGCAGATAAGAGGGCACCTAAAAATGGTTTGACAATAATAAACAACCTCCATTGTTGTATTTGTTATGGATAGCTGTTGACTACACTAATCTACCACCTGTATGTCAATCGAAGATGCAGTAAAGTATGTTTATATGAATGTCATGTCCAACCGTACTGATCCGTGTTCTCAAAAGCCTGGTGTGTCCTCTCACTGACTTTCCCATTTATACAAAAGAGGACATTTACTTTGACTTCAAAAAGTAGTGATATTGTTTGCCTGGAAAATGGGCAGGGTGTTTCTGGAGAAAGGGAAGGGTGAATGTGCCTGGCCATTGTCTAATAAGAGAGTAAAAACAGAGTAGAAGCAAAAGGAAAATTCTTCTTCTGAAATAAAAGAACAAATGGCCAGATGGAGGAAAACAGATTGTCATGTCAACGTTCATTTTCTGGTCCTCTCTTCTATCTGATGACATGACTTGTGTTCATATTCACATTTTTATAATACTCAGTATTCAAAAAATCGATACATAGCACACACTATATGCTCCATAGACATAGTCACTGACTTGGCAATTGTCCTTCGAGCCCCTAGCGGGAATCTAGGTCAGTTTATGAAACAGAGATTCGAAATAACACTTGTTGTCAGTCTGGTATGACTGAAGAACTTGTAGTCTTGTTAGAGACCCAGAGATCTCCCACATACTCATATTAATGTGTGCAGTTAGACTCATAATCATTGGCACCCTGGGTAAAAATGGGTAAAAATGTCACAAAAATGTATTTGTGGATAATTAGCTCAACATCACAATGACAAAATGGCACCCCTGCGTTAAGTACTTTGTTCAGGCTCCATTTGCCACAATAACAGCAGTGTGTTTTCTAATGCTTGAAAAGAGCCTTCAAAAATGCAGAATCTCGCCAAATCCTCCAGGGTTCTCTTTTTAGACTCTTCAGCTCACCCCACAAGTTTTCAATTATTTTAGGTCAGGGGACTGGGATAACCAGGTCAAAAGATTGTTTTTGTGGTCATTAAATCATTTTGTGTGACTCTGGATCAGCATCCTGCTGGAAGTTCAAACCACGTTGATCTTTCTGGCAGAAATAGTCAGAAAAACTAAAGTTAAAATGAAAGACAACTACATTTTAAAAAATCATGAATTTTGTGAAGTTCTTGAGTGTTTGTTGCCAAAAAATCATGAACAAATTTTTATCAAACCAAGCAACAAAGATCCACTTCAGTCTAGGAAACACCATTTGCTCACACTTGAGGTGAGATGAAAGAATATGTTTTCTTCTTACACACGCTTGGAGAAATTCTTCCGTTTCTCAGCATCTTTCTTACTGTATGTGTGGGCAATTATTTCATACCCATTGTCTGACTTCATTTGTGCATAAACGAGGAAGGGAATATATGTAACTTCTTTTTTATAGCCCCGATTAAATAGTATGCTAAGGATGACAACTTATGTGTTTCTGAAATCTCAAGTAGACTTATAAATGTTCCTAAAATTTTCTAGGGGTACCAATAATGATGATGCACGTTTTTTGGGGGGGTTTTGGGTTGATCCAATTAACCACAACATTTTTGCATGATATTTTGTTATCTTTATGAAGAGTGCCAATATTTATTGCCTGTTAAAGACTGTAAACGTATCATGGCATGTTCTCGCAAAGTCAGGGCCATTCCTGAAATGACTAGGCTACTGTTTTGGCAATTTCTGATTTGGGGTTTAAATAAACGAGATTTGTGATATCGTGAAACGCTTTCATGTCCTTCCGTAAACAGTCATTCTATCTCATTATTATCCATATTGCGTTGAAAAACAAGCCCCAAAACCTCTTAAAAGAGGCCTACTGGGTTTGAATTATTAATCAGTCCTGTAATGACACCACTGGTGAGTTTGTATTCAATGCAGTTTAAGTTTAGTTTTTCAAACAGTGACCAGGCAAAGCCTGTTCTGTAAGGTTGGGTGCTTTAACCCTTGGCCTCTGGGGTGTTCTGGGTTTGGTCATTTGCTTCTGGCTCTGAAAGTCCCAGGGAGTTCATCACAGGGTGAATCCATGACGTTGTCTGTGTCACATGACTAAACAGAACACAAAAACACATATCACATTGAACCAATTACCAATTAACGGAACAAGTAAACAGGCATGAGTCTCCCAAAGGAGTCATGAAGAGTTTTTCCTCTATAAGTTGGTAGATGGCGAAGGAGAGTTGATAGATGACATTGACAAAAAATGTGTTCTTTGTATGACCTTGGGAAAAGAGCATTTTAAACATACAGCTACAACCACTGCTATTTATTTCCATTTATCCATTTATACATCCCGACGACAACCAGTGCATGCCATTTTCAGTTCCCTTCACAAGCACCTCATTCTGTTTATGAAGTACCGATTACTGATCACCTGAATCACATCTTATTTCATGAGGAAATGTATAAAAACTTTGCTGTAATCAACACTCTCCTCTTGAAAGAAACAACTAGAGGTTCATCAAAGGTCATTATTGCCATTTTGTGTCAAGAGATTAGTTTTCTTTGAATTATTCAAGTTCTCTAAACACTGCATCATTTCACTTATTTATATGTTTTGGTATTCCCTTTAAAAGTATGCTTTAAATAACTAAATTCTGATTTGGAAATGAGAAATATAAAACATGAGAAACTGAGCAATTTGTAGCGGTCTTTTTTTATAGGGCTGTACATAAAGACCTCAGGAAACTTACTTGATGTAGTATTTGACACCTTCTGCAGTATATGCTTCATCCCAGCCATAGGGTAAGCCTGAGGAGAGAGATATCACATTTGTTTTTAATGTTAAAGAAAGGAGTGTTTAATATGACAAACTTTTACTGAGTCTTACTCCCATGTTGGGGTGAGGCAGTGAGACTTTCCTGGCTGCAGTCTATGGAGCTGAAACAAATGAGGTCAAATATGCACATGATAAGTGCTTCATCATGCAGGAACGCATTCATCATGCAGCCCAAAGCACTTATGAAACCAATGGCTTTGTTGACTTTCGGGTGAATATCCTTCACAAAGTTTACAGTATATCATACCTCTACTGTCCTTCGGTTAATACTTGGTATTCAAGAACACTTAGATGTCATAAACTTTTATTCTTTTTTTGAATTACAGTAATTCATGTTTTGAATTACTGCTGACGATCAGACTTAACACCTAAAGTTTGAAAGCTTGTAAGGTGTTGGAATTACCCAGGACAGTCCCAAGAACTTGATCCTGAAACACCCTCTGTATGTTCAGGGAACCCAGCCCCTATCAGTTTATATCTAACAACGTACAAAATGTACTGTCATAGCTCTGTAAAGGATTTCTCTTCTACAATAGAAAGAAACTTTATATCATACAAAACAAGCAGTCAAGTAAGGTCAAGTTTATTTATATAGCCCATACACACAGGTCACGCAATGTGCTTTACAGGAATATTCAAAAATATTTATAAGCAAGGGTCAGAATCAATTGGAATGGTAATGGATGGTATTTAAGCAATTGTTATGATTATTGAATCCTCTTTGGGGTTTTGGATTTTTTTAAAACCCCTTAGACTCCCAACAGAATCCTAGATCACTTTTTGGGTTTACTGACACTTTGTAGAGGTAGAAGCCCATGGGTCATTGGATTTAAACAAAAAGAGTTTTATTATAAAACCAGAGGAAAATGACTACAAAATGAATGTGTTTTGAATGTAAGTGTCGATATGAATCCCATGGTAAGCACTAGGAGCTATGAGTCCAGTTTCAACATACAGTGATTCTAAAAGCTACGGATGCTGCTGTTTGACCTCGGCCCAGGGATGCTGGCCCTGTGTTAGTTGGCCTGTCGTGACTGAGTAAGAGGAGGCTGTTTAAAGTTGGAGCCCTGTGGGGCTTGGCTGCAGATGCATGAAACCATCACGTCAGAGCAGCTCATCACAAGGCCCAAAAACTCAACCAATCCTTTGTTTCCTGGAGTCCTTACTCCAGTCGCTATGATGGCACTGCTGATTTCTTGGAAAAAAAGGGGAATTAAATTGCTGAGAGTGGCTTAAAATACACTCTGATTTGTGGCAGGGAAAAACGAGCTACCACTCAACTGATTCCATTTGTTGAACTCATCATGTGGGATTTCCAGCGATCAGGGAGTATTTCGTCTGGCATAATATTCTAGTGAAATATCAGAGGTGCCATTAAAAACACCTTTTTCAAGCTACTGAAGTTACTAAGCTGACAGGCACTAACGCAGTCTGTTAGAATTTGATCAGAGCTCAAGGTGCGCCATCATATTGATGAGTCATTGAATAATCTGCAGTCAGTCACATGGCTGCAGAATACCATCATGTGGAAAGCCATGCAGTCTCCCTCTCAAGCTGAGGTTGCCCTCTTTTGTTTCAGCGGGTGAGAAGAGGGTGGCAGGCCATGTGCCACTACAAAAAAAAACCACACACACAAAGCCTCATCCTCCCAATGGAGAGCACCCGGCTGAAACGTGAGCATGACAGGCTGAGAGGTCACATGCTGGCTAGCGTGTGAGACATGTTTCCCTGTTCCTCCAGCATTCTATCTCTCCTGATCCTCTAGCGGTCTCTTTGATCATATTCTATAA